>CM074188.1:13528956-13700942 GCA_037179385.1 Holothuria scabra | reverse complement strand
TAAGTCAACTTTGATATTAAATTGACGATAGACCCCATCCTATTTAGCAATATAGTTTGCAAAAGTTGTCCTAATGTTCCCTCTTGATAATATTTTGGTAGGATGACGGCGTATATTATGTTGAGACGGCAATAAGTACACAGAGGAAGACTTGGTCAAGTTCAAAAGAACCACTGTCTTTGTTACAAATCAGCAATCCATGCCACGGGGACAATAGGCACCTAGGTGCTTAAGCCTACCCCCTAACAGTCTTAATGAATAGTTTCCATAGAAAAAAAAAGCTTTTTTTCGCATTGACGACTTATGAATATTCATTCCAGAGCGCTTTTTACTAAAAGCAAGAGTTGCTCTAGAAAGATATACAAATTTGGCCTCAATATGATCAGAAGCCCCGGCTAATATGATCAGAAGCCCCGGCTACATTCGTAGCCGGGGCTTCTGATCATATTGAGGCCTTTCGAATCAAATGCTAATTACAGTAAAAATGGAATAGTATTTATCTTAAAATGGGAAGTTATTTAAATAAAAATCATTTATAATAGTCAGCAAAAACACTCTGTTGGGGGGGTAAATTTGACCGACCTTATCATGTTAGTTATATATGTAAAGGTCCATATTAACATGATTTAAAAGTTTAAAGCAGGTCATAATTAGGAAAAGAAAGCCTCGTGAAGAAAACAAGAAGCAAAAAGACAGTCGGAATGGAAAGAAATCGATAAAATATAGGAGGAATAAAAAAAGAGAAAAAGAAAAATCCCCGTTAAAAATCGACAGTTCTATATTTGGAAACACTGGACACAGAATTAACACCATTTTGAAAAGATAACTTTATGTTTTTATCATGAACATTTTTACACAACTTACAAATTGTTAAATTCTTTATGCAAATCACTAGAAAGCTGAACATTACACTCAGCCACGGTTCATTCCTTTTTGAAGCGGGAGTGGGGGTGGCCTTTGGGAGTTTTGATTGAAGACGTAAGTGAAGACTTAAGTTTGTTCCTCTAGTGGTTGTAGCTTCCTTAGGAGGCAGTTTCAAAGTTGGTTTCGCTGAACGGCTCTTTGCCAGAGAGTCGAGAGGACTTTAGAAAAAGTTATAAATTTGGTCAGTTCGACCTACCGACTGACTTACTGCGGTGTTGGAAATCAGTTGGAATATATGTTTAACTTGTACCCTTAGTCTGCAGCTGCACGACATACAAGTGAAAGTTCCGGAGCCTGAAAGGGATTCAGAGCAACTGAAACGCACGCCCCCTTTCTTCCTCACCCTAAACTATTGGTACCGCATGCTGTCCGAAACATGCCCGAATAATGTTGCATTGCTTGAATGTCCCCCATTTTTCGCCAGTCATGAAATGTTGGTTTGTTATGTTAATAATATCAAATGGAGCGCAAAAGCGAAACAGGAAACCGTAGCTTTCTTAGCTAGAACTTTTCCTTTTCTTCTTGAGACATAATCAGTATGTCCGGTACTGTAAAGGTAGCGGGCCACTAACTAAAAGTCCCATTGACTTACACACTAAATTTGGCTACTTCCGTGCCCCTTAGCTCCCACTAAAAGTTTGCAACCAGGACACGCCACCCCTCTGATCGAAGCTCACAATCACGGCTTTCATTGCACCTTCAAATTTTTGTACCATGACCATTGAAAGTTTGATCTAGAGAGCCTTGAATGATAGGGACGTGTTTCCCGCCATAATACTGTAGCTACTCAAAAACGGTATTTCACAGAGCGGAGTAATACCATAAAAAAATGGCATTAAAATTGGTCAGATTGCCTTGAATTTTGCACAATCTGTATTTCAACTCATTGTTTACAAAATCCAAATGCAAAAATGATCATATTATGTAAGTAACACAGTCAGAGACAACATCCCATAATTTTTTTTCTGGCACTTCGTCTGTCAGTAAACATTTTACCAGGCACGAGTATTGGAGTTAGTGGTCCGCTACCCAAAGCGCGTAACCTCAACCTCGGGGAAGCGCGAAGATTTGCGCGAAAAGTGTGTCAAGCTCCTCAAAGTACGAATCCAGCCTACAACCGCGCAACAAAAGCGTCTATATTTGTATTGTTTCCGTATTTGACTATTTGTTCTCTAGTTTGAAACCAATAAAAAGGCAAAAACGTGGAGAAAACCTGACTATCGTGATACGTAGGCTACCAGAGATGACGACCGTTTGAGGATTCCTCATGGTCTGCTAAATTTGCCATAATTCGACTAAATAAAAAGTTTACCTCCAATTAAATGTCGCTTTGGACAAAATTTCGACAACCCAGCGAGATATTAATATATTGTTACACCGAAAATATTGTGTGAAAAAAGAGTGCTTCCAAATAATTTTGGAAGTTGTTTCTAACTATGTTACTAATAAAACAGGATCATTTTTCAATGTACATCGTAGATAATGAGCTGAAATACAGACTCTGCAAAATTCAGAAAAATTTGACGATATTCAGTGTCATTTGTCGATTGTATAACTGCGCTGTGTAATGATGTACCTTTGAGCATCCACAAGGATGGTAAAACACGTAGCCTACCGGTCATTCCAGGTTCTCTACTGAGCTGAAAATTTCAATGGTCATGAAATGAAGAGCGGAGCACACAGTTTGAGCTTTAACCAGAGGGTTGGTATTTCCAGATGTGAAAACTTGTACAAGAAACTAAGGGCTGGGGAAAGGACCTCGTTTAGTGGTAAGTCCAAGAGAAATATAATAAGTGTTGCGATAACTCTTGCTTTATAAATACTTAATTTCTGACTTTATCACTGCCAAAACTTTCAAAAATCTTTTAGAAGGACCAAATCCAAGAACGTCAATTAATGAGGGACTGATGGCTGCTTTATGGTCTACCTAAAATTTAAAATTGCTATACGACTTCTTTAGAAAGATTTTCTCGAATATGTAAGGTAGCGAAATTGCAATAAAATCTTTAATGACTTACACTCTAATCTGAACGAGTGAAATGACCTCTCAAACACTCGTCGAAGTTTGACAAGGTCGACGTTACCCTTGCGCAAAAAGCTGACAGGTTATCCTTTGATACCAACTCGATTTATTACAACCATGTCCCAAAGAAGTTTTGCTAGTAGAGCTCACTC
The DNA here is from genome assembly GCA_037179385.1 of Holothuria scabra. Taxonomy (NCBI): domain Eukaryota; kingdom Metazoa; phylum Echinodermata; class Holothuroidea; order Aspidochirotida; family Holothuriidae; genus Holothuria; species Holothuria scabra. The sequence continues at coordinate 13,697,843 of CM074188.1, read as the reverse complement.
ATCAAACACTAGGCTGATATATGCTCGCCAGTTTTCAATCCCACAATTTCCTCAAAATTGCTTTAGATGGCCCACATTTTAGCATAAGAGGCACTTCAGTAAGTCAACTTTGATATTAAATTGACGATAGACCCCATCCTATTTAGCAATATAGTTTGCAAAAGTTGTCCTAATGTTCCCTCTTGATAATATTTTGGTAGGATGACGGCGTATATTATGTTGAGACGGCAATAAGTACACAGAGGAAGACTTGGTCAAGTTCAAAAGAACCACTGTCTTTGTTACAAATCAGCAATCCATGCCACGGGGACAATAGGCACCTAGGTGCTTAAGCCTACCCCCTAACAGTCTTAATGAATAGTTTCCATGGAAAAAAAAAAGCTTTTTTCGCATTGACGACTTATGAATATTCATTCCAGAGCGCTTTTTACTAAAAGCAAGAGTTGCTCTAGAAAGATATACAAATTTGGCCTCAATATGATCAGAAGCCCCGGCTACATTCGTAGCCGGGGCTTCTGATCATATTGAGGCCTTTCGAATCAAATGCTAATTACAGTAAAAATGGAATAGTATTTATCTTAAAATGGGAAGTTATTTAAATAAAAATCATTTATAATAGTCAGCAAAAACACTCTGTTGGGGGGGGGGGTAAATTTGACCGACCTTATCATGTTAGTTATATATGTAAAGGTCCATATTAACATGATTTAAAAGTTTAAAGCAGGTCATAATTAGGAAAAGAAAGCCTCGTGAAGAAAACAAGAAGCAAAAAGACAGTCGGAATGGAAAGAAATCGATAAAATATAGGAGGAATAAAAAAAGAGAAAAAAGAAAAATCCCCGTTAAAAATCGACAGTTCTATATTTGGAAACACTGGACACAGAATTAACACCATTTTGAAAAGATAACTTTATGTTTTTATCATGAACATTTTTACACAACTTACAAATTGTTAAATTCTTTATGCAAATCACTAGAAAGCTGAACATTACACTCAGCCACGGTTCATTCCTTTTTGAAGCGGGAGTGGGGGTGGCCTTTGGGAGTTTTGATTGAAGACGTAAGTGAAGACTTAAGTTTGTTCCTCTAGTGGTTGTAGCTTCCTTAGGAGGCAGTTTCAAAGTTGGTTTCGCTGAACGGCTCTTTGCCAGAGAGTCGAGAGGACTTTAGAAAAAGTTATAAATTTGGTCAGTTCGACCTACCGACTGACTTACTGCGGTGTTGGAAATCAGTTGGAATATATGTTTAACTTGTACCCTTAGTCTGCAGCTGCACGACATACAAGTGAAAGTTCCGGAGCCTGAAAGGGATTCAGAGCAACTGAAACGCACGCCCCCTTTCTTCCTCACCCTAAACTATTGGTACCGCATGCTGTCCGAAACATGCCCGAATAATGTTGCATTGCTTGAATGTCCCCCATTTTTCGCCAGTCATGAAATGTTGGTTTGTTATGTTAATAATATCAAATGGAGCGCAAAAGCGAAACAGGAAACCGTAGCTTTCTTAGCTAGAACTTTTCCTTTTCTTCTTGAGACATAATCAGTATGTCCGGTACTGTAAAGGTAGCGGGCCACTAACTAAAAGTCCCATTGACTTACACACTAAATTTGGCTACTTCCGTGCCCCTTAGCTCCCACTAAAAGTTTGCAACCAGGACACGCCACCCCTCTGATCGAAGCTCACAATCACGGCTTTCATTGCACCTTCAAATTTTTGTACCATGACCATTGAAAGTTTGATCTAGAGAGCCTTGAATGATAGGGACGTGTTTCCCGCCATAATACTGTAGCTACTCAAAAACGGTATTTCACAGAGCGGAGTAATACCATAAAAAAAAATGGCATTAAAATTGGTCAGATTGCCTTGAATTTTGCACAATCTGTATTTCAACTCATTGTTTACAAAATCCAAATGCAAAAATGATCATATTATGTAAGTAACACAGTCAGAGACAACATCCCATAATTTTTTTTTTCTGGCACTTCGTCTGTCAGTAAACATTTTACCAGGCACGAGTATTGGAGTTAGTGGTCCGCTACCCAAAGCGCGTAACCTCAACCTCGGGGAAGCGCGAAGATTTGCGCGAAAAGTGTGTCAAGCTCCTCAAAGTACGAATCCAGCCTACAACCGCGCAACAAAAGCGTCTATATTTGTATTGTTTCCGTATTTGACTATTTGTTCTCTAGTTTGAAACCAATAAAAAGGCAAAAACGTGGAGAAAACCTGACTATCGTGATACGTAGGCTACCAGAGATGACGACCGTTTGAGGATTCCTCATGGTCTGCTAAATTTGCCATAATTCGACTAAATAAAAAGTTTACCTCCAATTAAATGTCGCTTTGGACAAAATTTCGACAACCCAGCGAGATATTAATATATTGTTACACCGAAAATATTGTGTGAAAAAAGAGTGCTTCCAAATAATTTTGGAAGTTGTTTCTAACTATGTTACTAATAAAACAGGATCATTTTTCAATGTACATCGTAGATAATGAGCTGAAATACAGACTCTGCAAAATTCAGAAAAATTTGACGATATTCAGTGTCATTTGTCGATTGTATAACTGCGCTGTGTAATGATGTACCTTTGAGCATCCACAAGGATGGTAAAACACGTAGCCTACCGGTCATTCCAGGTTCTCTACTGAGCTGAAAATTTCAATGGTCATGAAATGAAGAGCGGAGCACACAGTTTGAGCTTTAACCAGAGGGTTGGTATTTCCAGATGTGAAAACTTGTACAAGAAACTAAGGGCTGGGGAAAGGACCTCGTTTAGTGGTAAGTCCAAGAGAAATATAATAAGTGTTGCGATAACTCTTGCTTTATAAATACTTAATTTCTGACTTTATCACTGCCAAAACTTTCAAAAATCTTTTAGAAGGACCAAATCCAAGAACGTCAATTAATGAGGGACTGATGGCTGCTTTATGGTCTACCTAAAATTTAAAATTGCTATACGACTTCTTTAGAAAGATTTTCTCGAATATGTAAGGTAGCGAAATTGCAATAAAATCTTTAATGACTTACACTCTAATCTGAACGAGTGAAATGACCTCTCAAACACTCGTCGAAGTTTGACAAGGTCGACGTTACCCTTGCGCAAAAAGCTGACAGGTTATCCTTTGATACCAACTCGATTTATTACAACCATGTCCCAAAGAAGTTTTGCTAGTAGAGCTCACTCATCAAACACTAGGCTGATATATGCTCGCCAGTTTTCAATCCCACAATTTCCTCAAAATTGCTTTAGATGGCCCACATTTTAGCATAAGAGGCACTTCAGTAAGTCAACTTTGATATTAAATTGACGATAGACCCCATCCTATTTAGCAATATAGTTTGCAAAAGTTGTCCTAATGTTCCCTCTTGATAATATTTTGGTAGGATGACGGCGTATATTATGTTGAGACGGCAATAAGTACACAGAGGAAGACTTGGTCAAGTTCAAAAAAACCACTGTCTTTGTTACAAAGCAGCAATCCATGCCACGGGGACAATAGGCACCTAGGTGCTTAAGCCTACCCCCTAACAGTCTTAATGAATAGTTTCCATAGAAAAAAAAGCTTTTTTTCGCATTGACGACTTATGAATATTCATTCCAGAGCGCTTTTTACTAAAAGCAAGAGTTGCTCTAGAAAGATATACAAATTTGGCCTCAATATGATCAGAAGCCCCGGCTACATTCGTAGCCGGGGCTTCTGATCATATTGAGGCCTTTCGAATCAAATGCTAATTACAGTAAAAATGGAATAGTATTTATCTTAAAATGGGAAGTTATTTAAATAAAAAGCATTTATAATAGTCAGCAAAAACACTCTGTTGGGGGGGTAAATTTGACCGACCTTATCATGTTAGTTATATATGTAAAGGTCCATATTAACATGATTTAAAAGTTTAAAGCAGGTCATAATTAGGAAAAGAAAGCCTCGTGAAGAAAACAAGAAGCAAAAAGACAGTCGGAATGGAAAGAAATCGATAAAATATAGGAGGAATAAAAAAAGAGAAAAAGAAAAATCCCCGTTAAAAATCGACAGTTCTATATTTGGAAACACTGGACACAGAATTAACACCATTTTGAAAAGATAACTTTATGTTTTTATCATGAACATTTTTACACAACTTACAAATTGTTAAATTCTTTATGCAAATCACTAGAAAGCTGAACATTACACTCAGCCACGGTTCATTCCTTTTGAAGCGGGAGTGGGGGTGGCCTTTGGGAGTTTTGATTGAAGACGTAAGTGAAGACTTAAGTTTGTTCCTCTAGTGGTTGTAGCTTCCTTAGGAGGCAGTTTCAAAGTTGGTTTCGCTGAACGGCTCTTTGCCAGAGAGTCGAGAGGACTTTAGAAAAAGTTATAAATTTGGTCAGTTCGACCTACCGACTGACTTACTGCGGTGTTGGAAATCAGTTGGAATATATGTTTAACTTGTACCCTTAGTCTGCAGCTGCACGACATACAAGTGAAAGTTCCGGAGCCTGAAAGGGATTCAGAGCAACTGAAACGCACGCCCCCTTTCTTCCTCACCCTAAACTATTGGTACCGCATGCTGTCCGAAACATGCCCGAATAATGTTGCATTGCTTGAATGTCCCCCATTTTTCGCCAGTCATGAAATGTTGGTTTGTTATGTTAATAATATCAAATGGAGCGCAAAAGCGAAACAGGAAACCGTAGCTTTCTTAGCTAGAACTTTTCCTTTTCTTCTTGAGACATAATCAGTATGTCCGGTACTGTAAAGGTAGCGGGCCACTAACTAAAAGTCCCATTGACTTACACACTAAATTTGGCTACTTCCGTGCCCCTTAGCTCCCACTAAAAGTTTGCAACCAGGACACGCCACCCCTCTGATCGAAGCTCACAATCACGGCTTTCATTGCACCTTCAAATTTTTGTACCATGACCATTGAAAGTTTGATCTAGAGAGCCTTGAATGATAGGGACGTGTTTCCCGCCATAATACTGTAGCTACTCAAAAACGGTATTTCACAGAGCGGAGTAATACCATAAAAAAAATGGCATTAAAATTGGTCAGATTGCCTTGAATTTTGCACAATCTGTATTTCAACTCATTGTTTACAAAATCCAAATGCAAAAATGATCATATTATGTAAGTAACACAGTCAGAGACAACATCCCATAATTTTTTTTTCTGGCACTTCGTCTGTCAGTAAACATTTTACCAGGCACGAGTATTGGAGTTAGTGGTCCGCTACCCAAAGCGCGTAACCTCAACCTCGGGGAAGCGCGAAGATTTGCGCGAAAAGTGTGTCAAGCTCCTCAAAGTACGAATCCAGCCTACAACCGCGCAACAAAAGCGTCTATATTTGTATTGTTTCCGTATTTGACTATTTGTTCTCTAGTTTGAAACCAATAAAAAGGCAAAAACGTGGAGAAAACCTGACTATCGTGATACGTAGGCTACCAGAGATGACGACCGTTTGAGGATTCCTCATGGTCTGCTAAATTTGCCATAATTCGACTAAATAAAAAGTTTACCTCCAATTAAATGTCGCTTTGGACAAAATTTCGACAACCCAGCGAGATATTAATATATTGTTACACCGAAAATATTGTGTGAAAAAAGAGTGCTTCCAAATAATTTTGGAAGTTGTTTCTAACTATGTTACTAATAAAACAGGATCATTTTTCAATGTACATCGTAGATAATGAGCTGAAATACAGACTCTGCAAAATTCAGAAAAATTTGACGATATTCAGTGTCATTTGTCGATTGTATAACTGCGCTGTGTAATGATGTACCTTTGAGCATCCACAAGGATGGTAAAACACGTAGCCTACCGGTCATTCCAGGTTCTCTACTGAGCTGAAAATTTCAATGGTCATGAAATGAAGAGCGGAGCACACAGTTTGAGCTTTAACCAGAGGGTTGGTATTTCCAGATGTGAAAACTTGTACAAGAAACTAAGGGCTGGGGAAAGGACCTCGTTTAGTGGTAAGTCCAAGAGAAATATAATAAGTGTTGCGATAACTCTTGCTTTATAAATACTTAATTTCTGACTTTATCACTGCCAAAACTTTCAAAAATCTTTTAGAAGGACCAAATCCAAGAACGTCAATTAATGAGGGACTGATGGCTGCTTTATGGTCTACCTAAAATTTAAAATTGCTATACGACTTCTTTAGAAAGATTTTCTCGAATATGTAAGGTAGCGAAATTGCAATAAAATCTTTAATGACTTACACTCTAATCTGAACGAGTGAAATGACCTCTCAAACACTCGTCGAAGTTTGACAAGGTCGACGTTACCCTTGCGCAAAAAGCTGACAGGTTATCCTTTGATACCAACTCGATTTATTACAACCATGTCCCAAAGAAGTTTTGCTAGTAGAGCTCACTCATCAAACACTAGGCTGATATATGCTCGCCAGTTTTCAATCCCACAATTTCCTCAAAATTGCTTTAGATGGCCCACATTTTAGCATAAGAGGCACTTCAGTAAGTCAACTTTGATATTAAATTGACGATAGACCCCATCCTATTTAGCAATATAGTTTGCAAAAGTTGTCCTAATGTTCCCTCTTGATAATATTTTGGTAGGATGACGGCGTATATTATGTTGAGACGGCAATAAGTACACAGAGGAAGACTTGGTCAAGTTCAAAAGAACCACTGTCTTTGTTACAAATCAGCAATCCATGCCACGGGGACAATAGGCACCTAGGTGCTTAAGCCTACCCCTAACAGTCTTAATGAATAGTTTCCATAGAAAAAAAGCTTTGTCGCATTGACGACTTATGAATATTCATTCCAGAGCGCTTTTTACTAAAAGCAAGAGTTGCTCTAGAAAGATATACAAATTTGGCCTCAATATGATCAGAAGCCCCGGCTACATTCGTAGCCGGGGCTTCTGATCATATTGAGGCCTTTCGAATCAAATGCTAATTACAGTAAAAATGGAATAGTATTTATCTTAAAATGGGAAGTTATTTAAATAAAAATCATTTATAATAGTCAGCAAAAACACTCTGTTGGGGGGGGGTAAATTTGACCGACCTTATCATGTTAGTTATATATGTAAAGGTCCATATTAACATGATTTAAAAGTTTAAAGCAGGTCATAATTAGGAAAAGAAAGCCTCGTGAAGAAAACAAGAAGCAAAAAGACAGTCGGAATGGAAAGAAATCGATAAAATATAGGAGGAATAAAAAAAGAGAAAAAAGAAAAATCCCCGTTAAAAATCGACAGTTCTATATTTGGAAACACTGGACACAGAATTAACACCATTTTGAAAAGATAACTTTATGTTTTTATCATGAACATTTTTACACAACTTACAAATTGTTAAATTCTTTATGCAAATCACTAGAAAGCTGAACATTACACTCAGCCACGGTTCATTCCTTTTTGAAGCGGGAGTGGGGGTGGCCTTTGGGAGTTTTGATTGAAGACGTAAGTGAAGACTTAAGTTTGTTCCTCTAGTGGTTGTAGCTTCCTTAGGAGGCAGTTTCAAAGTTGGTTTCGCTGAACGGCTCTTTGCCAGAGAGTCGAGAGGACTTTAGAAAAAGTTATAAATTTGGTCAGTTCGACCTACCGACTGACTTACTGCGGTGTTGGAAATCAGTTGGAATATATGTTTAACTTGTACCCTTAGTCTGCAGCTGCACGACATACAAGTGAAAGTTCCGGAGCCTGAAAGGGATTCAGAGCAACTGAAACGCACGCCCCTTTCTTCCTCACCCTAAACTATTGGTACCGCATGCTGTCCGAAACATGCCCGAATAATGTTGCATTGCTTGAATGTCCCCCATTTTTCGCCAGTCATGAAATGTTGGTTTGTTATGTTAATAATATCAAATGGAGCGCAAAAGCGAAACAGGAAACCGTAGCTTTCTTAGCTAGAACTTTTCCTTTTCTTCTTGAGACATAATCAGTATGTCCGGTACTGTAAAGGTAGCGGGCCACTAACTAAAAGTCCCATTGACTTACACACTAAATTTGGCTACTTCCGTGCCCCTTAGCTCCCACTAAAAGTTTGCAACCAGGACACGCCACCCCTCTGATCGAAGCTCACAATCACGGCTTTCATTGCACCTTCAAATTTTTGTACCATGACCATTGAAAGTTTGATCTAGAGAGCCTTGAATGATAGGGACGTGTTTCCCGCCATAATACTGTAGCTACTCAAAAACGGTATTTCACAGAGCGGAGTAATACCATAAAAAAAATGGCATTAAAATTGGTCAGATTGCCTTGAATTTTGCACAATCTGTATTTCAACTCATTGTTTACAAAATCCAAATGCAAAAATGATCATATTATGTAAGTAACACAGTCAGAGACAACATCCCATAATTTTTTTTTCTGGCACTTCGTCTGTCAGTAAACATTTTACCAGGCACGAGTATTGGAGTTAGTGGTCCGCTACCCAAAGCGCGTAACCTCAACCTCGGGGAAGCGCGAAGATTTGCGCGAAAAGTGTGTCAAGCTCCTCAAAGTACGAATCCAGCCTACAACCGCGCAACAAAAGCGTCTATATTTGTATTGTTTCCGTATTTGACTATTTGTTCTCTAGTTTGAAACCAATAAAAAGGCAAAAACGTGGAGAAAACCTGACTATCGTGATACGTAGGCTACCAGAGATGACGACCGTTTGAGGATTCCTCATGGTCTGCTAAATTTGCCATAATTCGACTAAATAAAAAGTTTACCTCCAATTAAATGTCGCTTTGGACAAAATTTCGACAACCCAGCGAGATATTAATATATTGTTACACCGAAAATATTGTGTGAAAAAAGAGTGCTTCCAAATAATTTTGGAAGTTGTTTCTAACTATGTTACTAATAAAACAGGATCATTTTTCAATGTACATCGTAGATAATGAGCTGAAATACAGACTCTGCAAAATTCAGAAAAATTTGACGATATTCAGTGTCATTTGTCGATTGTATAACTGCGCTGTGTAATGATGTACCTTTGAGCATCCACAAGGATGGTAAAACACGTAGCCTACCGGTCATTCCAGGTTCTCTACTGAGCTGAAAATTTCAATGGTCATGAAATGAAGAGCGGAGCACACAGTTTGAGCTTTAACCAGAGGGTTGGTATTTCCAGATGTGAAAACTTGTACAAGAAACTAAGGGCTGGGGAAAGGACCTCGTTTAGTGGTAAGTCCAAGAGAAATATAATAAGTGTTGCGATAACTCTTGCTTTATAAATACTTAATTTCTGACTTTATCACTGCCAAAACTTTCAAAAATCTTTTAGAAGGACCAAATCCAAGAACGTCAATTAATGAGGGACTGATGGCTGCTTTATGGTCTACCTAAAATTTAAAATTGCTATACGACTTCTTTAGAAAGATTTTCTCGAATATGTAAGGTAGCGAAATTGCAATAAAATCTTTAATGACTTACACTCTAATCTGAACGAGTGAAATGACCTCTCAAACACTCGTCGAAGTTTGACAAGGTCGACGTTACCCTTGCGCAAAAAGCTGACAGGTTATCCTTTGATACCAACTCGATTTATTACAACCATGTCCCAAAGAAGTTTTGCTAGTAGAGCTCACTCATCAAACACTAGGCTGATATATGCTCGCCAGTTTTCAATCCCACAATTTCCTCAAAATTGCTTTAGATGGCCCACATTTTAGCATAAGAGGCACTTCAGTAAGTCAACTTTGATATTAAATTGACGATAGACCCCATCCTATTTAGCAATATAGTTTGCAAAAGTTGTCCTAATGTTCCCTCTTGATAATATTTTGGTAGGATGACGGCGTATATTATGTTGAGACGGCAATAAGTACACAGAGGAAGACTTGGTCAAGTTCAAAAGAACCACTGTCTTTGTTACAAATCAGCAATCCATGCCACGGGGACAATAGGCACCTAGGTGCTTAAGCCTACCCCCTAACAGTCTTAATGAATAGTTTCCATAGAAAAAAAAAGCTTTTTTTCGCATTGACGACTTATGAATATTCATTCCAGAGCGCTTTTTACTAAAAGCAAGAGTTGCTCTAGAAAGATATACAAATTTGGCCTCAATATGATCAGAAGCCCCGGCTACATTCGTAGCCGGGGCTTCTGATCATATTGAGGCCTTTCGAATCAAATGCTAATTACAGTAAAAATGGAATAGTATTTATCTTAAAATGGGAAGTTATTTAAATAAAAATCATTTATAATAGTCAGCAAAAACACTCTGTTGGGGGGGTAAATTTGACCGACCTTATCATGTTAGTTATATATGTAAAGGTCCATATTAACATGATTTAAAAGTTTAAAGCAGGTCATAATTAGGAAAAGAAAGCCTCGTGAAGAAAACAAGAAGCAAAAAGACAGTCGGAATGGAAAGAAATCGATAAAATATAGGAGGAATAAAAAAAAAGAGAAAAAGAAAAATCCCCGTTAAAAATCGACAGTTCTATATTTGGAAACACTGGACACAGAATTAACACCATTTTGAAAAGATAACTTTATGTTTTTATCATGAACATTTTTACACAACTTACAAATTGTTAAATTCTTTATGCAAATCACTAGAAAGCTGAACATTACACTCAGCCACGGTTCATTCCTTTTTGAAGCGGGAGTGGGGGTGGCCTTTGGGAGTTTTGATTGAAGACGTAAGTGAAGACTTAAGTTTGTTCCTCTAGTGGTTGTAGCTTCCTTAGGAGGCAGTTTCAAAGTTGGTTTCGCTGAACGGCTCTTTGCCAGAGAGTCGAGAGGACTTTAGAAAAAGTTATAAATTTGGTCAGTTCGACCTACCGACTGACTTACTGCGGTGTTGGAAATCAGTTGGAATATATGTTTAACTTGTACCCTTAGTCTGCAGCTGCACGACATACAAGTGAAAGTTCCGGAGCCTGAAAGGGATTCAGAGCAACTGAAACGCACGCCCCCTTTCTTCCTCACCCTAAACTATTGGTACCGCATGCTGTCCGAAACATGCCCGAATAATGTTGCATTGCTTGAATGTCCCCCATTTTTCGCCAGTCATGAAATGTTGGTTTGTTATGTTAATAATATCAAATGGAGCGCAAAAGCGAAACAGGAAACCGTAGCTTTCTTAGCTAGAACTTTTCCTTTTCTTCTTGAGACATAATCAGTATGTCCGGTACTGTAAAGGTAGCGGGCCACTAACTAAAAGTCCCATTGACTTACACACTAAATTTGGCTACTTCCGTGCCCCTTAGCTCCCACTAAAAGTTTGCAACCAGGACACGCCACCCCTCTGATCGAAGCTCACAATCACGGCTTTCATTGCACCTTCAAATTTTTGTACCATGACCATTGAAAGTTTGATCTAGAGAGCCTTGAATGATAGGGACGTGTTTCCCGCCATAATACTGTAGCTACTCAAAAACGGTATTTCACAGAGCGGAGTAATACCATAAAAAAATGGCATTAAAATTGGTCAGATTGCCTTGAATTTTGCACAATCTGTATTTCAACTCATTGTTTACAAAATCCAAATGCAAAAATGATCATATTATGTAAGTAACACAGTCAGAGACAACATCCCATAATTTTTTTCTGGCACTTCGTCTGTCAGTAAACATTTTACCAGGCACGAGTATTGGAGTTAGTGGTCCGCTACCCAAAGCGCGTAACCTCAACCTCGGGGAAGCGCGAAGATTTGCGCGAAAAGTGTGTCAAGCTCCTCAAAGTACGAATCCAGCCTACAACCGCGCAACAAAAGCGTCTATATTTGTATTGTTTCCGTATTTGACTATTTGTTCTCTAGTTTGAAACCAATAAAAAGGCAAAAACGTGGAGAAAACCTGACTATCGTGATACGTAGGCTACCAGAGATGACGACCGTTTGAGGATTCCTCATGGTCTGCTAAATTTGCCATAATTCGACTAAATAAAAAGTTTACCTCCAATTAAATGTCGCTTTGGACAAAATTTCGACAACCCAGCGAGATATTAATATATTGTTACACCGAAAATATTGTGTGAAAAAAGAGTGCTTCCAAATAATTTTGGAAGTTGTTTCTAACTATGTTACTAATAAAACAGGATCATTTTTCAATGTACATCGTAGATAATGAGCTGAAATACAGACTCTGCAAAATTCAGAAAAATTTGACGATATTCAGTGTCATTTGTCGATTGTATAACTGCGCTGTGTAATGATGTACCTTTGAGCATCCACAAGGATGGTAAAACACGTAGCCTACCGGTCATTCCAGGTTCTCTACTGAGCTGAAAATTTCAATGGTCATGAAATGAAGAGCGGAGCACACAGTTTGAGCTTTAACCAGAGGGTTGGTATTTCCAGATGTGAAAACTTGTACAAGAAACTAAGGGCTGGGGAAAGGACCTCGTTTAGTGGTAAGTCCAAGAGAAATATAATAAGTGTTGCGATAACTCTTGCTTTATAAATACTTAATTTCTGACTTTATCACTGCCAAAACTTTCAAAAATCTTTTAGAAGGACCAAATCCAAGAACGTCAATTAATGAGGGACTGATGGCTGCTTTATGGTCTACCTAAAATTTAAAATTGCTATACGACTTCTTTAGAAAGATTTTCTCGAATATGTAAGGTAGCGAAATTGCAATAAAATCTTTAATGACTTACACTCTAATCTGAACGAGTGAAATGACCTCTCAAACACTCGTCGAAGTTTGACAAGGTCGACGTTACCCTTGCGCAAAAAGCTGACAGGTTATCCTTTGATACCAACTCGATTTATTACAACCATGTCCCAAAGAAGTTTTGCTAGTAGAGCTCACTCATCAAACACTAGGCTGATATATGCTCGCCAGTTTTCAATCCCACAATTTCCTCAAAATTGCTTTAGATGGCCCACATTTTAGCATAAGAGGCACTTCAGTAAGTCAACTTTGATATTAAATTGACGATAGACCCCATCCTATTTAGCAATATAGTTTGCAAAAGTTGTCCTAATGTTCCCTCTTGATAATATTTTGGTAGGATGACGGCGTATATTATGTTGAGACGGCAATAAGTACACAGAGGAAGACTTGGTCAAGTTCAAAAGAACCACTGTCTTTGTTACAAATCAGCAATCCATGCCACGGGGACAATAGGCACCTAGGTGCTTAAGCCTACCCCCTAACAGTCTTAATGAATAGTTTCCATAGAAAAAAAAGCTTTTTTTCGCATTGACGACTTATGAATATTCATTCCAGAGCGCTTTTTACTAAAAGCAAGAGTTGCTCTAGAAAGATATACAAATTTGGCCTCAATATGATCAGAAGCCCCGGCTACATTCGTAGCCGGGGCTTCTGATCATATTGAGGCCTTTCGAATCAAATGCTAATTACAGTAAAAATGGAATAGTATTTATCTTAAAATGGGAAGTTATTTAAATAAAAATCATTTATAATAGTCAGCAAAAACACTCTGTTGGGGGGTAAATTTGACCGACCTTATCATGTTAGTTATATATGTAAAGGTCCATATTAACATGATTTAAAAGTTTAAAGCAGGTCATAATTAGGAAAAGAAAGCCTCGTGAAGAAAACAAGAAGCAAAAAGACAGTCGGAATGGAAAGAAATCGATAAAATATAGGAGGAATAAAAAAAGAGAAAAAGAAAAATCCCCGTTAAAAATCGACAGTTCTATATTTGGAAACACTGAACAGAGAAGTAACACCATTTTGAAAAAGTAACTTTATGTTTTTATCATGAACATTTTTACACAACTTACAAATTGTTAAATTCTTTATGCAAATCACTAGAAAGCTGAACATTACACTCAGCCACGGTTCATTCCTTTTTGAAGCGGGAGTGGGGGTGGCCTTTGGGAGTTTTGATTGAAGACGTAAGTGAAGACTTAAGTTTGTTCCTCTAGTGGTTGTAGCTTCCTTAGGAGGCAGTTTCAAAGTTGGTTTCGCTGAACGGCTCTTTGCCAGAGAGTCGAGAGGACTTTAGAAAAAGTTATAAATTTGGTCAGTTCGACCTACCGACTGACTTACTGCGGTGTTGGAAATCAGTTGGAATATATGTTTAACTTGTACCCTTAGTCTGCAGCTGCACGACATACAAGTGAAAGTTCCGGAGCCTGAAAGGGATTCAGAGCAACTGAAACGCACGCCCCTTTCTTCCTCACCCTAAACTATTGGTACCGCATGCTGTCCGAAACATGCCCGAATAATGTTGCATTGCTTGAATGTCCCCCATTTTTCGCCAGTCATGAAATGTTGGTTTGTTATGTTAATAATATCAAATGGAGCGCAAAAGCGAAACAGGAAACCGTAGCTTTCTTAGCTAGAACTTTTCCTTTTCTTCTTGAGACATAATCAGTATGTCCGGTACTGTAAAGGTAGCGGGCCACTAACTAAAAGTCCCATTGACTTACACACTAAATTTGGCTACTTCCGTGCCCCTTAGCTCCCACTAAAAGTTTGCAACCAGGACACGCCACCCCTCTGATCGAAGCTCACAATCACGGCTTTCATTGCACCTTCAAATTTTTGTACCATGACCATTGAAAGTTTGATCTAGAGAGCCTTGAATGATAGGGACGTGTTTCCCGCCATAATACTGTAGCTACTCAAAAACGGTATTTCACAGAGCGGAGTAATACCATAAAAAAAAATGGCATTAAAATTGGTCAGATTGCCTTGAATTTTGCACAATCTGTATTTCAACTCATTGTTTACAAAATCCAAATGCAAAAATGATCATATTATGTAAGTAACACAGTCAGAGACAACATCCCATAATTTTTTTTTTCTGGCACTTCGTCTGTCAGTAAACATTTTACCAGGCACGAGTATTGGAGTTAGTGGTCCGCTACCCAAAGCGCGTAACCTCAACCTCGGGGAAGCGCGAAGATTTGCGCGAAAAGTGTGTCAAGCTCCTCAAAGTACGAATCCAGCCTACAACCGCGCAACAAAAGCGTCTATATTTGTATTGTTTCCGTATTTGACTATTTGTTCTCTAGTTTGAAACCAATAAAAAGGCAAAAACGTGGAGAAAACCTGACTATCGTGATACGTAGGCTACCAGAGATGACGACCGTTTGAGGATTCCTCATGGTCTGCTAAATTTGCCATAATTCGACTAAATAAAAAGTTTACCTCCAATTAAATGTCGCTTTGGACAAAATTTCGACAACCCAGCGAGATATTAATATATTGTTACACCGAAAATATTGTGTGAAAAAAGAGTGCTTCCAAATAATTTTGGAAGTTGTTTCTAACTATGTTACTAATAAAACAGGATCATTTTTCAATGTACATCGTAGATAATGAGCTGAAATACAGACTCTGCAAAATTCAGAAAAATTTGACGATATTCAGTGTCATTTGTCGATTGTATAACTGCGCTGTGTAATGATGTACCTTTGAGCATCCACAAGGATGGTAAAACACGTAGCCTACCGGTCATTCCAGGTTCTCTACTGAGCTGAAAATTTCAATGGTCATGAAATGAAGAGCGGAGCACACAGTTTGAGCTTTAACCAGAGGGTTGGTATTTCCAGATGTGAAAACTTGTACAAGAAACTAAGGGCTGGGGAAAGGACCTCGTTTAGTGGTAAGTCCAAGAGAAATATAATAAGTGTTGCGATAACTCTTGCTTTATAAATACTTAATTTCTGACTTTATCACTGCCAAAACTTTCAAAAATCTTTTAGAAGGACCAAATCCAAGAACGTCAATTAATGAGGGACTGATGGCTGCTTTATGGTCTACCTAAAATTTAAAATTGCTATACGACTTCTTTAGAAAGATTTTCTCGAATATGTAAGGTAGCGAAATTGCAATAAAATCTTTAATGACTTACACTCTAATCTGAACGAGTGAAATGACCTCTCAAACACTCGTCGAAGTTTGACAAGGTCGACGTTACCCTTGCGCAAAAAGCTGACAGGTTATCCTTTGATACCAACTCGATTTATTACAACCATGTCCCAAAGAAGTTTTGCTAGTAGAGCTCACTCATCAAACACTAGGCTGATATATGCTCGCCAGTTTTCAATCCCACAATTTCCTCAAAATTGCTTTAGATGGCCCACATTTTAGCATAAGAGGCACTTCAGTAAGTCAACTTTGATATTAAATTGACGATAGACCCCATCCTATTTAGCAATATAGTTTGCAAAAGTTGTCCTAATGTTCCCTCTTGATAATATTTTGGTAGGATGACGGCGTATATTATGTTGAGACGGCAATAAGTACACAGAGGAAGACTTGGTCAAGTTCAAAAGAACCACTGTCTTTGTTACAAATCAGCAATCCATGCCACGGGGACAATAGGCACCTAGGTGCTTAAGCCTACCCCTAACAGTCTTAATGAATAGTTTCCATAGAAAAAAACCATTTTTTCGCATTGACGACTTATGAATATTCATTCCAGAGCGCTTTTTACTAAAAGCAAGAGTTGCTCTAGAAAGATATACAAATTTGGCCTCAATATGATCAGAAGCCCCGGCTACATTCGTAGCCGGGGCTTCTGATCATATTGAACCTTTCGAATCAAATGCTAATTACAGTAAAAATGGAATAGTATTTATCTTAAAATGGGAAGTTATTTAAATAAAAATCATTTATAATAGTCAGCAAAAACACTCTGTTGGGGGGGGGTAAATTTGACCGACCTTATCATGTTAGTTATATATGTAAAGGTCCATATTAACATGATTTAAAAGTTTAAAGCAGGTCATAATTAGGAAAAGAAAGCCTCGTGAAGAAAACAAGAAGCAAAAAGACAGTCGGAATGGAAAGAAATCGATAAAATATAGGAGGAATAAAAAAGAGAAAAAAGAAAAATCCCCGTTAAAAATCGACAGTTCTATATTTGGAAACACTGGACACAGAATTAACACCATTTTGAAAAGATAACTTTATGTTTTTATCATGAACATTTTTACACAACTTACAAATTGTTAAATTCTTTATGCAAATCACTAGAAAGCTGAACATTACACTCAGCCACGGTTCATTCCTTTTTGAAGCGGGAGTGGGGGTGGCCTTTGGGAGTTTTGATTGAAGACGTAAGTGAAGACTTAAGTTTGTTCCTCTAGTGGTTGTAGCTTCCTTAGGAGGCAGTTTCAAAGTTGGTTTCGCTGAACGGCTCTTTGCCAGAGAGTCGAGAGGACTTTAGAAAAAGTTATAAATTTGGTCAGTTCGACCTACCGACTGACTTACTGCGGTGTTGGAAATCAGTTGGAATATATGTTTAACTTGTACCCTTAGTCTGCAGCTGCACGACATACAAGTGAAAGTTCCGGAGCCTGAAAGGGATTCAGAGCAACTGAAACGCACGCCCCCTTTCTTCCTCACCCTAAACTATTGGTACCGCATGCTGTCCGAAACATGCCCGAATAATGTTGCATTGCTTGAATGTCCCCCATTTTTCGCCAGTCATGAAATGTTGGTTTGTTATGTTAATAATATCAAATGGAGCGCAAAAGCGAAACAGGAAACCGTAGCTTTCTTAGCTAGAACTTTTCCTTTTCTTCTTGAGACATAATCAGTATGTCCGGTACTGTAAAGGTAGCGGGCCACTAACTAAAAGTCCCATTGACTTACACACTAAATTTGGCTACTTCCGTGCCCCTTAGCTCCCACTAAAAGTTTGCAACCAGGACACGCCACCCCTCTGATCGAAGCTCACAATCACGGCTTTCATTGCACCTTCAAATTTTTGTACCATGACCATTGAAAGTTTGATCTAGAGAGCCTTGAATGATAGGGACGTGTTTCCCGCCATAATACTGTAGCTACTCAAAAACGGTATTTCACAGAGCGGAGTAATACCATAAAAAAATGGCATTAAAATTGGTCAGATTGCCTTGAATTTTGCACAATCTGTATTTCAACTCATTGTTTACAAAATCCAAATGCAAAAATGATCATATTATGTAAGTAACACAGTCAGAGACAACATCCCATAATTTTTTTTCTGGCACTTCGTCTGTCAGTAAACATTTTACCAGGCACGAGTATTGGAGTTAGTGGTCCGCTACCCAAAGCGCGTAACCTCAACCTCGGGGAAGCGCGAAGATTTGCGCGAAAAGTGTGTCAAGCTCCTCAAAGTACGAATCCAGCCTACAACCGCGCAACAAAAGCGTCTATATTTGTATTGTTTCCGTATTTGACTATTTGTTCTCTAGTTTGAAACCAATAAAAAGGCAAAAACGTGGAGAAAACCTGACTATCGTGATACGTAGGCTACCAGAGATGACGACCGTTTGAGGATTCCTCATGGTCTGCTAAATTTGCCATAATTCGACTAAATAAAAAGTTTACCTCCAATTAAATGTCGCTTTGGACAAAATTTCGACAACCCAGCGAGATATTAATATATTGTTACACCGAAAAATATTGTGTGAAAAAAGAGTGCTTCCAAATAATTTTGGAAGTTGTTTCTAACTATGTTACTAATAAAACAGGATCATTTTTCAATGTACATCGTAGATAATGAGCTGAAATACAGACTCTGCAAAATTCAGAAAAATTTGACGATATTCAGTGTCATTTGTCGATTGTATAACTGCGCTGTGTAATGATGTACCTTTGAGCATCCACAAGGATGGTAAAACACGTAGCCTACCGGTCATTCCAGGTTCTCTACTGAGCTGAAAATTTCAATGGTCATGAAATGAAGAGCGGAGCACACAGTTTGAGCTTTAACCAGAGGGTTGGTATTTCCAGATGTGAAAACTTGTACAAGAAACTAAGGGCTGGGGAAAGGACCTCGTTTAGTGGTAAGTCCAAGAGAAATATAATAAGTGTTGCGATAACTCTTGCTTTATAAATACTTAATTTCTGACTTTATCACTGCCAAAACTTTCAAAAATCTTTTAGAAGGACCAAATCCAAGAACGTCAATTAATGAGGGACTGATGGCTGCTTTATGGTCTACCTAAAATTTAAAATTGCTATACGACTTCTTTAGAAAGATTTTCTCGAATATGTAAGGTAGCGAAATTGCAATAAAATCTTTAATGACTTACACTCTAATCTGAACGAGTGAAATGACCTCTCAAACACTCGTCGAAGTTTGACAAGGTCGACGTTACCCTTGCGCAAAAAGCTGACAGGTTATCCTTTGATACCAACTCGATTTATTACAACCATGTCCCAAAGAAGTTTTGCTAGTAGAGCTCACTCATCAAACACTAGGCTGATATATGCTCGCCAGTTTTCAATCCCACAATTTCCTCAAAATTGCTTTAGATGGCCCACATTTTAGCATAAGAGGCACTTCAGTAAGTCAACTTTGATATTAAATTGACGATAGACCCCATCCTATTTAGCAATATAGTTTGCAAAAGTTGTCCTAATGTTCCCTCTTGATAATATTTTGGTAGGATGACGGCGTATATTATGTTGAGACGGCAATAAGTACACAGAGGAAGACTTGGTCAAGTTCAAAAGAACCACTGTCTTTGTTACAAATCAGCAATCCATGCCACGGGGACAATAGGCACCTAGGTGCTTAAGCCTACCCCCTAACAGTCTTAATGAATAGTTTCCATAGAAAAAAAAGCTTTTTTTCGCATTGACGACTTATGAATATTCATTCCAGAGCGCTTTTTACTAAAAGCAAGAGTCGCTCTAGAAAGATATACAAATTTGGCCTCAATATGATCAGAAGCCCCGGCTACATTCGTAGCCGGGGCTTCTGATCATATTGAGGCCTTTCGAATCAAATGCTAATTACAGTAAAAATGGAATAGTATTTATCTTAAAATGGGAAGTTATTTAAATAAAAATCATTTATAATAGTCAGCAAAAACACTCTGTTGGGGGGGGGGGGGTAAATTTGACCGACCTTATCATGTTAGTTATATATGTAAAGGTCCATATTAACATGATTTAAAAGTTTAAAGCAGGTCATAATTAGGAAAAGAAAGCCTCGTGAAGAAAACAAGAAGCAAAAAGACAGTCGGAATGGAAAGAAATCGATAAAATATAGGAGGAATAAAAAAAGAGAAAAAAGAAAAATCCCCGTTAAAAATCGACAGTTCTATATTTGGAAACACTGGACACAGAATTAACACCATTTTGAAAAGATAACTTTATGTTTTTATCATGAACATTTTTACACAACTTACAAATTGTTAAATTCTTTATGCAAATCACTAGAAAGCTGAACATTACACTCAGCCACGGTTCATTCCTTTTGAAGCGGGAGTGGGGGTGGCCTTTGGGAGTTTTGATTGAAGACGTAAGTGAAGACTTAAGTTTGTTCCTCTAGTGGTTGTAGCTTCCTTAGGAGGCAGTTTCAAAGTTGGTTTCGCTGAACGGCTCTTTGCCAGAGAGTCGAGAGGACTTTAGAAAAAGTTATAAATTTGGTCAGTTCGACCTACCGACTGACTTACTGCGGTGTTGGAAATCAGTTGGAATATATGTTTAACTTGTACCCTTAGTCTGCAGCTGCACGACATACAAGTGAAAGTTCCGGAGCCTGAAAGGGATTCAGAGCAACTGAAACGCACGCCCCTTTCTTCCTCACCCTAAACTATTGGTACCGCATGCTGTCCGAAACATGCCCGAATAATGTTGCA
The DNA here is from genome assembly GCA_037179385.1 of Holothuria scabra. NCBI lineage: Eukaryota > Metazoa > Echinodermata > Holothuroidea > Aspidochirotida > Holothuriidae > Holothuria > Holothuria scabra. The sequence continues at coordinate 13,677,378 of CM074188.1, read as the reverse complement.
TTGCTTGAATGTCCCCCATTTTTCGCCAGTCATGAAATGTTGGTTTGTTATGTTAATAATATCAAATGGAGCGCAAAAGCGAAACAGGAAACCGTAGCTTTCTTAGCTAGAACTTTTCCTTTTCTTCTTGAGACATAATCAGTATGTCCGGTACTGTAAAGGTAGCGGGCCACTAACTAAAAGTCCCATTGACTTACACACTAAATTTGGCTACTTCCGTGCCCCTTAGCTCCCACTAAAAGTTTGCAACCAGGACACGCCACCCCTCTGATCGAAGCTCACAATCACGGCTTTCATTGCACCTTCAAATTTTTGTACCATGACCATTGAAAGTTTGATCTAGAGAGCCTTGAATGATAGGGACGTGTTTCCCGCCATAATACTGTAGCTACTCAAAAACGGTATTTCACAGAGCGGAGTAATACCATAAAAAAAAATGGCATTAAAATTGGTCAGATTGCCTTGAATTTTGCACAATCTGTATTTCAACTCATTGTTTACAAAATCCAAATGCAAAAATGATCATATTTTGTAAGTAACACAGTCAGAAACAACATCCCATAATTTTTTTTCTGGCACTTCGTCTGTCAGTAAACATTTTACCAGGCACGAGTATTGGAGTTAGTGGTCCGCTACCTAAAGCGCGTAACCTCAACATCGGGGAAGCGCGAAGATTTGCGCGAAAAGTGTGTCAAGCTCCTCAAAGTACGAATCCAGCCTACAACCGCGCAACAAAAGCGTCTATATTTGTATTGTTTCCGTATTTGACTATTTGTTCTCTAGTTTGAAACCAATAAAAAGGCAAAAACGTGGAGAAAACCTGACTATCGTGATACGTAGGCTATCAGAGATGACGATCGTTTGAGGATTCCTCATGGTTTGCTAAATTTGCCATAATTTGACTAAATAGAAAGTTTACCTCCAATTAAATGTCGCTTTGGACAAAATTTCGACAACCCAGCGAGATATTAAAATATTGTTACACCGAAAATATTGTGTGAAAAAGAGTGCTTCCAAATAATTTTGGAAGTTGTTTCTAACTATGTTACTAATAAAACAGGATCATTTTTCAATGTACATCGCAGATAATGAGCTGAAATACAGACTGTGCAAAATTCAGAAAAATTTGACGAAATTCAGTGTCATTTGTCGATTGTATAACTGCATGCGCTGTGTAATGATGTACCTTTGAGCATCCACAAGGATGGTAAAAGACGTAGCCTATCGGTCATTCCAGGTTCTCTACTGAGCTGAAAATTTCAATGGTCATGAAATTGAAATAAAGAGCGGAGCCCACAGTTTGAGTTTTAACCAGAGGGTTGGTATTTCCAGGTGTGAAAACTTGTACAAGAAACTAAGGGCTGGGGAAAGGGCCTCGTTTAGTGGTAAGTCCAAGAGAAATATAATAAGTGTTGCAATAACTCTTGCTTTATAAATACTTAATTTCTAACTTTATCACTGCCAAAAATGTCAAAAATCTTTTAGAATTAGGACCAAATCCAAGAACGTCAATTAATGAGGGGCTGATGGCTGCTTTATGGTCTACCTAAAATTTAAAATTGCTATACGACTTCTTTAGAAAGATTTTCTCGAATATGTAAGGTAGCGAAATTGCAATAAAATCTTTAATGACTTACACTCTAATCTGAACGAGTGAAATGACCTCTCAAACACTCTTCGAAGTTTGACAAGGTCGACGTCACCCTTGCGCAAAAAGCTGACAAGTTATCCTTTGATACCAACTCGATTTATTACAACCATGTCCCAAAGAAGTTTTGCCAGTAGAGCTCACTCATCAAACACTAGGCTGATATATGCTCGCCAGTTTTCAATCCCACAATTTCCTCAAAATTGCTTTAGATGGCCCACATTTTAACATAAGAGGCACTTCAGTAAGTCAACTTTGATATTAAATTGACGATAGACCCCATCCTATTTAGTAATATAGTTTGCAAAAGTTGTCTTAATGTTCCCTCTTGATAATATTTTGGTAGGATGACGGCGTATATTATGTTGAGACGGCAATAAGTACACAGAGGAAGACTTGGTCAAGTTCAAAAGAACCACTGTCTTTGTTACAAATCAGCAATCCATGCCACGGGGACAATAGGCACCTAGGTGCTTAAGCCTACCCCCTAACAGTCTTAATGAATAGTTTCCATGGAAAAAAAAAAAAAGCTTTTTTCGCATTGACGACTTATGAATATTCATTCCAGAGCGCTTTTTACTAAAAGCAAGAGTCGCTCTAGAAAGATATACAAATTTGGCCTCAATATGATCAGAAGCCCCGGCTACATTCGTAGCCGGGGCTTCTGATCATATTGAGGCCTTTCGAATCAAATGCTAATTACAGTAAAAATGGAATAGTATTTATCTTAAAATGGGAAGTTATTTAATTAAAAATCATTTATAATAGTCAGCAAAAACACTTTGTTGGGGGGGGGGGTAAATTTGACCGACCTTATCATGTTAGTTATATATGAAAACGTCCATATTAACATGATTTAAAAGTTTAAAGCAGGTCATAATTAGGAAAAGAAAGCCTCTTGAAGAAAACAAGAAGCAAAAAAACAGTCGGAATGGAAAGAAATCGATAAAATATAGGAGGAATAAAAAAAGAAAAAAGAAAAATCCCCGTTAAAAATCGACAGTTCTATATTTGAAAACACTGGACAGAGAATTAACACCATTTTGAAAAGATAACTGTATGGTTTTATCATGAACATTTTTACACAACTTACAAATTGTTAAATGCTCTAAGCAAATCACTAGAAAGCTGAACATTACACTCAGCCACGGTTCATTCCTTTTTGAAGCGGGAGTGGGGGTGGCCTTTGGGAGTTTTGATTGAAGACGTAAGTGAAGACTTAAGTTTGTTCCTTTAGTGGTTGTAACTTCCTTAGGAGGCAGTTTCAAAGTTGGTTTCGCTGAACGGCTCTTTGCCAGAGAGTCGAGAGGACTTTAGAAAAAGTTATAAATTTGGTCAATTCGACCTACCGACTGACTTACTGAGGTGTTGGAAATCAGTTGGAATATATGTTTAACTTGTACCCTTAGTCTGCAGCTGCACGACATTCAAGTGAAAGTTCCGGAACCTGAAAGCGATTCAGAGCAACTGAAATGCACGCCCCCTTTCTTCCGCACCCTAAACTATTGGTACCGCATGCTGTCCGAAACATGCCCGAATAATGTTGCATTGCTTGAATGTCCCCCATTTTTCGCCAGTCATGAAATGTTGGTTTGTTATATTAATAATATCAAATGGAGCGCAAAAGTGAAGCAGGAAACAGTACCTTTCTTAGCTAGAACTTTTCCTTTTCTTCTTGAGACATAATCAGTATGTCCGGTACTGTAAAGGTAGCGGGCCACTAACTAAAAGTCCCATTGACTTACACACTAAATCTGGCTACTTCCGTGCCCCCTAGCTCCCACTTAAAGTTTTCAACCAGGACACGCCACCCCTCTGATCGAAGCTCACAATCACGGCTTTCATGGCACCTTCAAATTTTTATACCATGACCATTGAAATTTTGATCTAGAGAGCATTGAATGATAGAGACGTGTTTCCCGCCATAATAGCTACTCAAAAACGGTATTTCACAGAGCGGAGTAATAACATAAAAAAAATGGCATTAAAATTGGTCAGATTGCCTTGAATTTTGCACAATCTGTATTTCAACTCATTGTTTACAAAATCCAAATGCAAAAATGATCATATTTTGTAAGTAACACAGTCAGAAACAACATCCCATAATTTTTTTTCTGGCACTTCGTCTGTCAGTAAACATTTTACCAGGCACGAGTATTGGAGTCAGTGGTCTGCTACCTAAAGTGCGTAACCTCAACATCGGGGAAGCGCGAAGATTTTTGCGCGAAAAGTGTGTCAAGCTCCTCAAAGTACGAATCCAGCCTACAACCGCGCAACAAAAGCGTCTATGTTTGTATTGTTTCCATATTTGACTATTTGTTCTCTAGTTTGAAACCAATAAAAAGGCAAAAACGTGGAGAAAACCTGACTATCGTGATACGTAGGCTATCAGAGATGACGACCGTTTGAGGATTCCTCATGGTCTGCTAAATTTGCCATCATTCGACTAATTAGAAAGTTTACCTCCAATTAAATGTCTCTTTGGACAAAATTTCGACAACCCAGCGAGATATTAAAATATTGTTACACCGAAAAATACTGTGTGAAAAAAGAGTGCTTCCAAATAATTTTGGAAGTTGTTTCTAACTATGTTACTAATAAAACAGGATCATTTTTCAATGTACATCGCAGATAATGAGCTGAAATACAGACTGTGCAAAATTCAGAAAAATATGACGAAATTCAGTGTCATTTGTCGATTGTATAACTGCATGCGCTGTGTAATGATGTACCTTTGAGCATCCACAAGGATGGTAAAAGACGTAGCCTATCGGTCATTCCAGGTTCTCTACTGAGCTGAAAATTTCAATGGTCATGAAATTGAAATAAAGAGCGGAGCCCACAGTTTGAGTTTTAACCAGAGGGTTGGTATTTCCAGGTGTGAAAACTTGTACAAGAAACTAAGGGCTGGGGAAAGGGCCTCGTTTAGTGGTAAGTCCAAGAGAAATATAATAAGTGTTGCAATAACTCTTGCTTTATAAATACTTAATTTCTAACTTTATCTCTGCCAAAAATTTCAAAAATCTTTTAGAATTAGGACCAAATCCAAGAACGTCAATTAATGAGGGGCTGATGGCTGCTTTATGGTCTACCTAGAATTTAAAATTGCTATACGACTTCTTTAGAAAGATTTTCTCGAATATGTAAGGTAGCGAAATTGCAATAAAATCTTTAATGACTTACACTCTAATCTGAACGAGTGAAATGACCTCTCAAACACTCTTCGAAGTTTGACAAGGTCGACGTCACCCTTGCGCAAAAAGCTGACAAGTTATCCTTTGATACCAACTCGATTTATTACAACCATGTCCCAAAGAAGTTTTGCCAGTAGAGCTCACTCATCAAACACTAGGCTGATATATGCTCGCCAGTTTTCAATCCCACAATTTCCTCAAAATTGCTTTAGATGGCCCACATTTTAACATAAGAGGCACTTCAGTAAGTCAACTTTGATATTAAATTGACGATAGACCCCATCCTATTTAGTAATATAGTTTGCAAAAGTTGTCTTAATGTTCCCTCTTGATAATATTTTGGTAGGATGACGGCGTATATTATGTTGAGACGGCAATAAGTACACAGAGGAAGACTTGGTCAAGTTCAAAAGAACCACTGTCTTTGTTACAAATCAGCAATCCATGCCACGGGGACAATAGGCACCTAGGTGCTTAAGCCTACCCCCTAACAGTCTTAATGAATAGTTTCCATGGAAAAAAAAAAAAAGCTTTTTTCGCATTGACGACTTATGAATATTCATTCCAGAGCGCTTTTTACGAAAAGCAAGAGTCGCTCTAGAAAGATACACAAATTTGGCCTCAATATGATCAGAAGCCCCGGCTACATTCGTAGCCGGGGCTTCTGATCATATTGAGGCCTTTCGAATCAAATGCTAATTACAGTAAAAATGGAATAGTATTTATCTTAAAATGGGAAGTTATTTAATTAAAAATCATTTATAATAGTCAGCAAAAACACTTTGTTGGGGGGGGGGGGGGGGTAAATTTGACCGACCTTATCATGTTAGTTATATATGAAAACGTCCACATTAACATGATTTAAAAGTTTAAAGCAGGTCATAATTAGGAAAAGAAAGCCTCTTGAAGAAAACAAGAAGCAAAAAAACAGTCGGAATGGAAAGAAATCGATAAAATATAGGAGGAATAAAAAAAGAAAAAAGAAAAATCCCCGTTAAAAATCGACAGTTCTATATTTGAAAACACTGGACAGAGAATTAACACCATTTTGAAAAGATAACTGTATGGTTTTATCATGAACATTTTTACACAACTTACAAATTGTTAAATGCTCTAAGCAAATCACTAGAAAGCTGAACATTACACTCAGCCACGGTTCATTCCTTTTTGAAGCGGGAGTGGGGGTGGCCTTTGGGAGTTTTGATTGAAGACGTAAGTGAAGACTTAAGTTTGTTCCTTTAGTGGTTGTAACTTCCTTAGGAGGCAGTTTCAAAGTTGGTTTCGCTGAACGGCTCTTTGCCAGAGAGTCGAGAGGACTTTAGAAAAAGTTATAAATTTGGTCAATTCGACCTACCGACTGACTTACTGAGGTGTTGGAAATCAGTTGGAATATATGTTTAACTTGTACCCTTAGTCTGCAGCTGCACGACATTCAAGTGAAAGTTCCGGAACCTGAAAGCGATTCAGAGCAACTGAAATGCACGCCCCCTTTCTTCCGCACCCTAAACTATTGGTACCGCATGCTGTCCGAAACATGCCCGAATAATGTTGCATTGCTTGAATGTCCCCCATTTTTCGCCAGTCATGAAATGTTGGTTTGTTATATTAATAATATCAAATGGAGCGCAAAAGTGAAGCAGGAAACAGTACCTTTCTTAGCTAGAACTTTTCCTTTTCTTCTTGAGACATAATCAGTATGTCCGGTACTGTAAAGGTAGCGGGCCACTAACTAAAAGTCCCATTGACTTACACACTAAATCTGGCTACTTCCGTGCCCCCTAGCTCCCACTTAAAGTTTTCAACCAGGACACGCCACCCCTCTGATCGAAGCTCACAATCACGGCTTTCATGGCACCTTCAAATTTTTATACCATGACCATTGAAATTTTGATCTAGAGAGCATTGAATGATAGAGACGTGTTTCCCGCCATAATAGCTACTCAAAAACGGTATTTCACAGAGCGGAGTAATACCATAAAAAAAAAAATGGCATTAAAATTGGTCAGATTGCCTTGAATTTTGCACAATCTGTATTTCAACTCATTGTTTACAAAATCCAAATGCAAAAATGATCATATTTTGTAAGTAACACAGTCAGAAACAACATCCCATAATTTTTTTCTGGCACTTCGTCTGTCAGTAAACATTTTACCAGGCACGAGTATTGGAGTCAGTGGTCTGCTACCTAAAGTGCGTAACCTCAACATCGGGGAAGCGCGAAGATTTTTGCGCGAAAAGTGTGTCAAGCTCCTCAAAGTACGAATCCAGCCTATAACCGCGCAACAAAAGCGTCTATGTTTGTATTGTTTCCATATTTGACTATTTGTTCTCTAGTTTGAAACCAATAAAAAGGCAAAAACGTGGAGAAAACCTGACTATCGTGATACGTAGGCTATCAGAGATGACGACCGTTTGAGGATTCCTCATGGTCTGCTAAATTTGCCATCATTCGACTAATTAGAAAGTTTACCTCCAATTAAATGTCTCTTTGGACAAAATTTCGACAACCCAGCGAGATATTAAAATATTGTTACACCGAAAAATACTGTGTGAAAAAAGAGTGCTTCCAAATAATTTTGGAAGTTGTTTCTAACTATGTTACTAATAAAACAGGATCATTTTTCAATGTACATCGCAGATAATGAGCTGAAATACAGACTGTGCAAAATTCAGAAAAATATGACGAAATTCAGTGTCATTTGTCGATTGTATAACTGCATGCGCTGTGTAATGATGTACCTTTGAGCATCCACAAGGATGGTAAAAGACGTAGCCTATCGGTCATTCCAGGTTCTCTACTGAGCTGAAAATTTCAATGGTCATGAAATTGAAATAAAGAGCGGAGCCCACAGTTTGAGTTTTAACCAGAGGGTTGGTATTTCCAGGTGTGAAAACTTGTACAAGAAACTAAGGGCTGGGGAAAGGGCCTCGTTTAGTGGTAAGTCCAAGAGAAATATAATAAGTGTTGCAATAACTCTTGCTTTATAAATACTTAATTTCTAACTTTATCTCTGCCAAAAATTTCAAAAATCTTTTAGAATTAGGACCAAATCCAAGAACGTCAATTAATGAGGGGCTGATGGCTGCTTTATGGTCTACCTAGAATTTAAAATTGCTATACGACTTCTTTAGAAAGATTTTCTCGAATATGTAAGGTAGCGAAATTGCAATAAAATCTTTAATGACTTACACTCTAATCTGAACGAGTGAAATGACCTCTCAAACACTCTTCGAAGTTTGACAAGGTCGACGTCACCCTTGCGCAAAAAGCTGACAAGTTATCCTTTGATACCAACTCGATTTATTACAACCATGTCCCAAAGAAGTTTTGCCAGTAGAGCTCACTCATCAAACACTAGGCTGATATATGCTCGCCAGTTTTCAATCCCACAATTTCCTCAAAATTGCTTTAGATGGCCCACATTTTAACATAAGAGGCACTTCAGTAAGTCAACTTTGATATTAAATTGACGATAGACCCCATCCTATTTAGTAATATAGTTTGCAAAAGTTGTCTTAATGTTCCCTCTTGATAATATTTTGGTAGGATGACGGCGTATATTATGTTGAGACGGCAATAAGTACACAGAGGAAGACTTGGTCAAGTTCAAAAGAACCACTGTCTTTGTTACAAATCAGCAATCCATGCCACGGGGACAATAGGCACCTAGGTGCTTAAGCCTACCCCCTAACAGTCTTAATGAATAGTTTCCATGGAAAAAAAAAAGCTTTTTTCGCATTGACGACTTATGAATATTCATTCCAGAGCGCTTTTTACTAAAAGCAAGAGTCGCTCTAGAAAGATACACAAATTTGGCCTCAATATGATCAGAAGCCCCGGCTACATTCGTAGCCGGGGCTTCTGATCATATTGAGGCCTTTCGAATCAAATGCTAATTACAGTAAAAATGGAATAGTATTTATCTTAAAATGGGAAGTTATTTAATTAAAAATCATTTATAATAGTCAGCAAAAACACTTTGTTGGGGGGGGGGGGGGGTAAATTTGACCGACCTTATCATGTTAGTTATATATGAAAACGTCCACATTAACATGATTTAAAAGTTTAAAGCAGGTCATAATTAGGAAAAGAAAGCCTCTTGAAGAAAACAAGAAGCAAAAAACAGACGGAAAGGAAAGAAATCGATAAAATATAGGAGGAATAAAAAAAGAAAAAAGAAAAATCCCCGTTAAAAATCGACAGTTCTATATTTGAAAACACTGGACAGAGAATTAACACCATTTTGAAAAGATAACTGTATGGTTTTATCATGAACATTTTTACACAACTTACAAATTGTTAAATGCTCTAAGCAAATCACTAGAAAGCTGAACATTACACTCAGCCACGGTTCATTCCTTTTGAAGCGGGAGTGGGGGTGGCCTTTGGGAGTTTTGATTGAAGACGTAAGTGAAGACTTAAGTTTGTTCCTTTAGTGGTTGTAACTTCCTTAGGAGGCAGTTTCAAAGTTGGTTTCGCTGAACGGCTCTTTGCCAGAGAGTCGAGAGGACTTTAGAAAAAGTTATAAATTTGGTCAATTCGACCTACCGACTGACTTACTGAGGTGTTGGAAATCAGTTGGAATATATGTTTAACTTGTACCCTTAGTCTGCAGCTGCACGACATTCAAGTGAAAGTTCCGGAACCTGAAAGCGATTCAGAGCAACTGAAATGCACGCCCCCTTTCTTCCGCACCCTAAACTATTGGTACCGCATGCTGTCCGAAACATGCCCGAATAATGTTGCATTGCTTGAATGTCCCCATTTTTCGCCAGTCATGAAATGTTGGTTTGTTATATTAATAATATCAAATGGAGCGCAAAAGTGAAGCAGGAAACAGTACCTTTCTTAGCTAGAACTTTTCCTTTTCTTCTTGAGACATAATCAGTATGTCCGGTACTGTAAAGGTAGCGGGCCACTAACTAAAAGTCCCATTGACTTACACACTAAATCTGGCTACTTCCGTGCCCCCTAGCTCCCACTTAAAGTTTTCAACCAGGACACGCCACCCCTCTGATCGAAGCTCACAATCACGGCTTTCATGGCACCTTCAAATTTTTATACCATGACCATTGAAATTTTGATCTAGAGAGCATTGAATGATAGAGACGTGTTTCCCGCCATAATAGCTACTCAAAAACGGTATTTCACAGAGCGGAGTAATACCATAAAAAAAAAAATGGCATTAAAATTGGTCAGATTGCCTTGAATTTTGCACAATCTGTATTTCAACTCATTGTTTACAAAATCCAAATGCAAAAATGATCATATTTTGTAAGTAACACAGTCAGAAACAACATCCCATAATTTTTTTTCTGGCACTTCGTCTGTCAGTAAACATTTTACCAGGCACGAGTATTGGAGTCAGTGGTCTGCTACCTAAAGTACAAAAACGGATCTGGCTTACTGGGAAGTCCGTGGTTTGGAATAACCCGTTGCCCTATTTTGAAATGAAAGTCAAAGTGAAAAGTAAGTAAATTTCAGTGATTTCACCACCAAACCAAACCCGAACTTTTTATCGTCTAATCTATGTGTGGTGTAGTTTTCAGCATACTTGTAAACTGATTAGTATTCCGAATCTAAATAGACTTGTTCAGTTCCAGAGGAAGAACGGGATCCCAGGAAGAACTAACGTAAAGCTAGCGTAAGCCTAGTTGCACGAAATATGGAAGCAGGTGTAGGCTAGCCCTTGAACAGGACCCAGCATTAAGTTCCTATGCTATACACTTCATTTGTGGGCCCTTGCCCGGTATACACAAAAACACAGCTCATTTGCCTACTCACGCGTGAGTAGGCATCCCTCACGTCCCCAAAAAGATACCTTTTCTCACCAAACGTTCCACGGATGATCTTTGTCATCACATTCACCTTCCACACAATTCTGTTAACGGAAATAAGACCTTTAAAATGGAAATTTTGGCAGGATAATTCTGCGAGTAACGTTAAGCCTGTGCAGAGTAATTTTTCAGTAGAAGAAGTCAGTGTTTGTCATGTGATCTCATATAAAACGGGAAAACCTACGCAGTGACTGTACAATTTCGTAATGTACAGAGAGCTTACTATATGACGTACAAGTATTAACCAGCCGCGCTTACTAATTGGTCTACGATAGCTTGTCGAGCGGAAGTCCTTCCCATCATGCAACACGGTAGCAGACGATCAAGCTGTCAAGATGTCTATGTTACTGCGAAGGATGGCACCACATTTTTCCTGCCTTTTGCTATGAATTCGCTGGTACTAAACATTCCAGAAGATATAAGTGGTATTTAAGAATGCTCAAAATCATTATGTTAACTCAAATCTGTTCCATGAAACATACCATCGTAATTAGAGCTCAATTTGTTGTTTTGGCTTAAAACGTCGTTACCTTTGTGCATGTAGGCCAGTGACCGTAGTAAGGAGTGACTAGAAGGAACGGATTTTACGGTCACGTTCAGTGACTAGTGTAGGCCAGAGGCCTAGGCCTACAGTAGCCTAGTCCTCAGTAAAGGACTATGTATTGACTTTCGCATTATTGCTCCCTATACATGGTCCTTACTCTTGTGATTCCGCGGTTGCTGGTCTTCGACAGTACTATGTCAGATTGAAATTATTCTTGTAGCAAAGGCAGAACCTAATGTTAATTGGTTACAGTTAGTTTCCGCCCTCGCTATTTTCCACCCCTGTTTTCCGCCCCTTTTATTTTTAGTAGACAACATCTTTTTGGGAGGCAAAAAGTAATGGTATGGAATATGATTTCAGTGGTACTTTAGTCAAATGAAGATTCCATCAACTTTTCCTTAAAGTTTCAAACTTCATCGATGTCTTTTACTATTCAATGCGACGCCTGTTACTGCCATGTTGACGTCTCTCCAAGGAACGTTCTCACTGTAGATTTCAGTATACTTATACGTACTCACGTTAAGCTTTCACGGTATTCCAAAAAAACATAACCGGTATAATCGGACGTCTAATAATCGTACTTCGATTATAACCGGTTTTTTCCCCGCACATATTACATTTAGTTCCTAAGTTGACATATGTGCTGTATGTAGCAAGCAAGTTAGGTACATCTTTGTATCCGCCAGCGGAACTGGATGCCTCAGTTGCGGTAATTGACTGGTAATTATACTACAATTTATCAAAAGCAAAGAACCCATTTTATTTATGCTCTCGGGCTCAGCTATATAAACTTCAAACAATGTTCATAAAATATGTGCCCCCAATGTATGGAAATCAGGAACGGAAACTGATTTTTTTGTTTATAATCCCCTCCCTGGCCCTCCCGCTGGCTAGCTCTCCATCAGTGCTTAACCCGCCAACAATCCGACTGCGCTTATTGTCCGTGTTTTTCCCCTACGTGCGCGGGTCTGCTCTACTTCAAACTGAGCCCTAAAATTTTCTGCTTGGCTAATAAAACAAAAGCATTGAACTTTTACGGTAGAACCTGCTGTACACCAAAGTGTTATATCCCTTCATTATTCGGTTGTAGTCCTAAAATTATGCTTGCTTTCATTTTACGATCATTCTAAAACTTTTCAATGAGAGCTACATGGACCATCGGGATTTACACGGGTCGCCTGATTTCAACATCAGGGATCGACGAAACTACGCATGTCCGTAGGGACGGTAGTATAAGCCATACTAAAATAACGCAAGTGGTGCACTCCAGTTAGCCACGAATGTAATGCAAGTAAGTACATAAATTTATGTACAGCTTGCTTCCACGTGGCTTTTGGCCACGTGGCAACTTCCTGCATAATGTACTACCGTAAGCCACACATTCACCCTCGATCTTTTCGCGAAGCTACCGCGACCGATTATGAGAGATGTTGTGTACATAGTACCGTTTATAAATGAGGATTGCTACCGAACAGAGAATACAGTTGCACTTGTGTTCTGATTGGTTAATTTCGTGTCAGTTGATGTGACGTCTTTACACTGAGCGTTCTTCTAGGCGATCGATGTAGGGATTCCCAAATCTTTGTCCTTTTTATAAATATTAGAATTTTGTCAATGAAACAGCCTGATGCGCTTCCTTAATAAATAAATGGCGGGGCTTTAAGGTAGAAAATATATGTTAAAATCAGTCAAATTACTGTGATATGCCCGATGGTATGCCCGATGGTATTTGAATTAGAAAAAGCATTATGTATGGATAATTTCGAGACGGCTTGTTGACAGAAACTTCGGCTGTACCAGCGAACCAAGATGACTTTGAGCCCGGAAAAATACTGTACGATAAAATAGCCAATAAATGCAGGCAGTAGATTTTAGAGCACCCTATCTGCACAGTACAGATCACTTGACCGAAAACTTGGAAGCTGCGTATTACAGCTCATATTGTATGAATTGTATTAGTATTTGCACGGGTACAAAAATAGGAACTAGGTACCTAATCGCCATACCCGGTGTTATGGTGACTAAAACATGACAACATTTTGTTACGCATGTTCCATAGTACATCCATAATATTTTCCGAGATCACATTCACAAGTTCAATAATACTTCACATGTCACAAGGCTGTATCGTCTCTTTTGTTTCAAAATCTTAACAGACAAGAGTCACTAGAGCCAAGTAAGAAAAATTCTACTCTCCAATGCCTATATCACTAAAGGGCTATGAATGTTCTTACGCAGCTAGTCTCGTGTTGACATCTGGGCATGCTGACATAGCTTTCATTCGTAAAATTCGTAGTATGCACGAATGCTACTCTGGGTCTACCAAACGTGTATGTAATGGCCTGTCTAAAAAATCGTGAATATTTTCAATGTCATTACAGTGATATCTTAGTACTTTACACATAGCGGCAAAGTGTTGATTTGGGTAAAAGTGACACGCTTAATCATTGTGTAATTTTCGAGTTGTGTGTTTTTTTTTTGTCATTTTACTCGAGGTTGCATACCGTATGAAATGAAAGACCGCACACATGCTAGGCTCAGTTTACGTGCCGAACGTTACGGGCACTGTCTTTGCCGGCTGGGTGGGGTGGTATCTGCAAGTTTCTGCGTAAAACGTTACTATTAATCACTGTCAGACAGCTTGCGTGCAAGAAGTGATGTACATATTGCTGCGACCACGTGAGCAGTATTGTAGCACACTACGTGACGATAGCAAATTTGGGCCGCACGCCGATGAAAATTTCAACTTCAGAAAACGAAGTGCAAACAACTCTCCAACTTAAACATAATTTCTAAGGACTCTCTTCATTCTCAGACTAGGAGAACGCTTACCAAATTGGCCAAAGATATTAGTCCATTATCGGGGGCAATCATGTAAATGAAGTGATTCTTTTTGCATGCGATATTTTCAAAGATTTGGGTAGTAGATTTGGGACAGGTAAGATGATGGCGCGCGAGCACCCCGGTAACCCTGCAAAACACATCGCAAATGATCTACTCTCATGGAAACACAAAGGATCCCGCCGCCGATGAGTTGTACTGTCAACTAGGACGAGATAGTGCTGTAACTTACATTTTTACGATTATTTCACAATTATTCACGATTATTTTCGATTCTTACAATATTACCGATTTTTTCGATTTTTCGATTATTCTTCAAGGCAATAATCGAACCAAACCGTAACCGGTTATTACCGGTATCGGTAATATAACCGGTTTACCGTGAAAGCTTAACTCACGTACAGGTATACTGTACTCAGTGGTGTGAACATCTGTTCACACAATCAGCATAAGCCTACCTATAGACAAGCGGATTACTTATACGTAAAAAAATACAAGTCTGTGACTAGACTTGCCATTTAGAAAAAAGGTCATAGAATTCATTCTTTTCGATGAGGATACTGACAAATTTTTAGGCCTATCCACAAATTTTACTGTTTTCTTGTACTTGGATTTGAAATTTGAAGTTGAACAGTTATTTTTAACACTTGTAAGTTCAAACGTTACTTTCCGCCCTAAGATTTTTAGGATTGGAAAGTAACGGGCGGAAAATAGCGAGGGCAGAAACTAACGGACCCCTGTTAATTTGCTATCATACCTTTTCCAAATCCTGTTCAACTAGGCCTAGTGCAACTATTTTTGATGACTTGAAACCTCCAAAAAGGTCTGACAAAGATACCAACTTTGCAACTTTGGAAAATTTACTGTAGCATTCCAAATATTTGTTTACATTGGAACACTCATGCACATTATTGTGACGTCACTAAGGATGTTAGAGTTTGCAGTTTAGCATTTGGCCCTGTGGTACTGTGGCCCAAGGCCCTATGAAACTGTGCAAGTTTTGCACATTGTTGTAACAGTTACACTCTCATTAGCATATTGTTGTAAATAAAGTTCCAAAGTCACATAGTAAGGTAAGGAAATTTCACCCCACAGAAAAGTTGGTTATTTCATTCCAAAGTTTACACCCTTTCTGGAAGGTTTCAGTGATCATGAAGGGTTTGGTTTTGCCTTTAAGACTTATAGAAGATTGGTTATGGCATTAAATGAGTGTTTTAGGTCAAAAATTTGCTGTCAGAAAAAAGTTAATTTCAACATTAAAAACTTCCACCGATCATCCCGCTTGTTAACACAGTCGGAGTAAGGACTGTGTATAGTGAGTTACTGAGTATAGCGAACGACCAGTCTTACTAAGGTTTTATACGCCACTGCTTTTAACTCACAGCTACAACTGTACAAATTTCTTCAAAGCAGGATTTGATTTGCCTTTGAGGTCACTTTATGAACATGATTTGTCCAGCTACTTTGTACTGTAGTTCATATTACAAAGCCTGTACAATACAGAGTTTTTGACTCCGCATCAGTCTTGTATATAGTGGTTGGTTCTAAGTTCGAACAGGTTCCTTAATTCGAACACCTCATTTAAATGGAATATTTTTTTACTGATCGATGCAAAATAATTGTCAGTTTTACCATACCATATGCAGCCATAATTATTTCTTAATGGGGTTTTATGGGTGGAGATGGCTCGGTGGTTTGAGTGTACTGCCTTGCATACTGAAGGTCCCCGGATCAAATCCCGGTGGAACCACTTGGAAATTTTCCGGGGTCTAAAAATTAACTTGTTCAGCACAGCTGTTCACAGTGATGCTGAGGGGGTTTAAAAATTGGTGAATTACAAAATTGGGTATTTGGTTGTCCGTTTCAGGAAGTTGTCCGTTTCAGGAAGTTGTCCGCTTGCTCAGTTCAGCTGTTGAGCAGTGGTGCAGAGCAAGTATAACCTCCACCCCCTCCAGCCTTTGGGAAAGTGGCGAAAGACTGGGGATACGCTCACGTCCGTCGGATGGGGACGTTAAATGGCGGTCCCGGGAGCAGGATTGGGAGCTATTAGTACACGCCTGCCTCGTTACCTCTGAGCACTAGTCGAAAAGAGAAGGCGAAGTTCGCCGGTGTTCATCCACGCTCACTCTGGCATAGGGTCCACGATGAGCCAAAAGGCTTCCTGACCCTCAAAACGTTGAATTTGAAAAAAAAAAAATTTGAATTTGTATTATTGAAGAAAATACTGTACTGTCTTAGGATTGTAAATAGGTGTTCGAACTTTGAACCAACAATTATAGTACTCACCCTGAAGAAATTAACTGAGCTTGTGTCTGGATGAGGATGAAATTTAAATAGTTGTGGGAGGGGCTTAAGTAAAAAGGTTAGGAAATTATCTCCACTTGGGGTGAGAGTATCATGCCTTTAAATAGATTTCACATGTTGTATTAGATGCACATTGTAGTGAAAAGATGGTGCCTAAATAATTGGTGGAGGTCAAAGGTCAGGGATAACAAAAGTATTTTTTGAACATGCTAGTATAACATTTGAGTGAAAAGATATGGTACATGATGACATTACATGAAATGGAACATTCATGTATCATCAAAACATAAGTGTGCACATTTTTGCTTTGAACTGGTTTATACAGTGTTGTGCCTTAAAAAAAAAAAATCTTTGAAACATTGACAAAAAGGTGAATTTTTCATCAATACTTTTTTCAGTTGAATAACACCCAAATGAAATACCAGTAGGCTGATCATGAAACCTTTACTTTTATGTTTAAACCAACATTTGGTTCATAACCCAAGTGTAATTTGTAGTAATCCTAATTTTTCATACTGCACATGGCATACTTGCGGCCTCTCTGATCAAATCCATGTATGCAGCAATATACATCCCCAAGTTTCTATCAGCTGATCATTAATTATTTGCTGTTTTCTTTCTTTTTTACCTTCATGCTTTTCTTCTGGGCTACTAATCACCATTAACTTCAGGGTAAGTTCATTGATTGAATTCAAGGATTCATTGAAAAATTAATGTGATTTTATTTCTCATGGGATGATTTGTATTGAGTTTACCAATCTGTGATCAAAATATGTGAGAGAACAGTGAAATGTAAATTCACAAAGAAGTATTACCCTGTACTTAAATGGCATACTTAAGCAGTTTACCCAATTGAACATATTTTGAAAAACAGTTTCATCTCTAAAATGTCAGTTTTCACTATATCTTGCAAGAATTTTTCATGATATTTACAGGAAGGAATAATTTCAAGTGAAATCAAACATTATATGGTACTTGAAACTTTTGAAAATCCATTGCATAATTTGCATTGTCACCTTTCTTCAAAACTTACAATACAAAGTTTTAACCTGGATTTGTGGAACCAGGAATAAGCATACATGTACAAATCTGTCAGTACATATGGAAGTCATGAATTTGGTATGAGAGAGTCACATTTTTTTCACCCATATAAAAGGAAGATAAGAACGGTCTGACTAACATTACAGTTCAATTGAGAGAAGAGATTTTGAGCAAAAATTATTTATTTAATTATTTTAGATGTAAATGGGTGCTTTTGAATTCTAGTTGAATAGGGGCTTTTGCTGTGCATTAAAAAGTGTACATTAACATAAAAAACAACTTGACAATTTGTTTTCTATTGTTCTAACTTCCTTCATGATGCTTTTATTTCTGTTGTCAAATATCTGAGTAGTGAATAAAGTTATTTTTAGGATTTCTGGTTCTATGTTAAATTTTTAAGAAGTATAGTAAAACTATTTGTTGCATTAATACTGAAATGATGCTTTTTATGCAAATAACAATTTCTTTAAACTCAATTAATGCTGTGCAAGTGAAATATTATGTCTTTTTGCCTTTGGAAAGTGTCTAAATATAAGGAGACAAATAGAATTGGGTCATATTTTAATTTGGTGAACTATTCAAAGTCAGATAAGTATTAAGATACTGATTAAATATTTTTGTCAATTTTACTACTATAGCTGGACTGCTGTTGCTACATGGAAGTGGATAGCCAATGATGATAATTGTGGCATCTGTAGGATGGCCTTTGATGGCTGCTGTCCAGACTGCAAAATGCCAGGAGATGACTGTCCAATTGGTAAGTAGTAAAGGTGTACTTTGGTCTAGTTTTTGATGTTGGAACCACCTGATCATCTGTTCGGATTTGACTAAGACCACCTGATGCCGGCAACGTTCCCTTCTCAGACCACTTGAGACCAAACTGATGTGGGTTTTTTAGAACTCAAACCCCCCAAATGGATGAAGCTTCAATGTCAAACAACCCAAAATCAACCAAAAAACAAAAGCAGTATTTTACTACAAAAAGCATAATTTGCACAATTTTCATTAATTTTTCACTGGAACATCACAATTTACAGCTTACAAAGGAGTGGCAAATCTGGCATGAGTTAAACCTATAAATGGGATTAGACTTGAGATTGAAGAGCAGTCAACCAGAAAATAGTTTAGAAAACATTAAGTAAACTTGAAGTTAAGAGACTTTCAAATTGGACAGTAGTTATACCTTGGATGAAACCAAAGATTATAATACAATCAATACATGGAGGGTGAGAAGAGTTTTGGTTACAGTTACAGTACTCTAGGACAATCCCAGTTCTTCTGTATGGTTGCTAAAAAGCCCTCTTTGCTTACTGCTACATATGCCTTATAGGCTTACTGTATACTACAATAGATGAGGGCTGCTATGACAGAATGCACGCACTGGTCTGTGTCATGAAGCAAACTGAACCATCAAAAGCTTTCGAAAATGTTGTACTGTTAGTATCTGGCTACAGTGAGCCAGGCATACATCGAGGCATATGGACAAGACTCAAGTATTTGTACTATTCATAACAAAATGCTCCAAAGAGGGGGATACTGCTTATAATCTAAATTAATCTTAAAACAACTGGGCTATGGAACACTCAAACAGACTCTTCATACATTATTTCTTGAGCTATCTCATGCACACTCACTCTACCACCAAACTTCTGGTCAGGCAGAATTGTATGTCAGTTAGGCATGTCAGTTTCGTGACGGTAAGACCACCCAACTGTTGGTCCAAGCTCAGCACAACCTGCCAGAAACTGACTTCGGTTTTGGGTGGTCTCTGTTTCAGTTCAGGTTGGTCTATGCTCACCTATAGTGAGTAGTGCTTGAAGGCTGTTTACCTTTACATAGTACTGTATCTTCATTGGTCAGATGGACCAGATACAGGAGAGTGAGAGAGGGCTTTCAGGGAGCAGGTGGCTTGGGATCATCATGGTGATGAGGTATTTACATACATGTAAATTTGCCAAACTGTACTGATGTCCTTTCAATGATATGTTCGAGGCTTCATTTTGAGAATATTATGTATGATATATATTTCTGCAAGGAAATGTTAGGAGAGAACTAGGCTTTTAACTGACCAAATATGTAGGAGAGAAATTTTGACGTTAATTTCTCATCTGAATCACTTAAATGTTTCAGCCAATGTATTATGAAACAGGGATTCTTTAGGAGAAATATAGACAGGGATTTGTCTAAAATAATTGCCAAAAATTCCAACAGTTGTGTTGTAGGGACTTTGCAAAAATTATTTTCTGGGGTCAAAAATAGGTGCTACCCTGATAAAGGGTAATAAGTGACAGACATTAGGCTCTCAGAGTACATCTTATCAAGAAGAATGCAGAGTGAGAATGGTAAAAACTGTAAGACATGTCAAGACCTTTTACCAGCATGTCCAATCTTTGATGGGGGGGAGGTTGTTAAATCATCTCCCTGACTGTCCCATACAAGAAACTTGAGCAAGTTTACAGCTCAATATTGTAGCTTGCTGGGCAAACAGTCTCCTCCAAAAAGCAGTGTAAAGGCATATTAAAAGTGGACACCTACAGTAGATATGCATGTGGACAAGTAGACTTGCTGACCAGCTAGCCCTTTGGACAGGTAATGGCAAAATAATTAGTCAAAGCTTGTACATAGTGAAGTCAGAATTCAAATTATGTTTTAAGTGGTGATGACACCAGGTTCTGTGTAATTTGGGAAAGTGCCTTAAATTTGCAATTTTGTACATGCTGCAGATTCTCGTCCTGTAATTAGTATGATAATTAATAAAATTATACTACGTCCTACATATGTGCCCTTTCTTTTCTATTTCTTATAGTCTGGGGACAGTGTTCTCATGTCTTTCATATGCATTGCATCTTAAAGTGGTTGAATTCCCAGCCGATTCACCAACAATGTCCGATGTGTAGACAGGAATGGAAGTTTAAGGAGTGAAGGTGACTTGTGAGTTTATACAGTACTCTTTGATATGAAAGCGCATGCTTAGGTAGTCTACATAAATCACCATAAACACAAGACTGGCACTGGGAGTGGGCAAGAGAAGAAGGATGGGGATGCTCAATATTATGGTCTGTCTTCTTTAAATTTTCAGGATCATTACTGCCAGTATCACTCAGATACACTCTGCCATAAGCCTGTCTCCAGACAGCCACTCCATTAAAAAGTTTACTGTGTAAATATCTTGAGTCAATGGGTGTATTTCCAAAAAGTGGGGGTGGGAGAATATTGTGGGGTGGGTGGGGGACTAGTTGTACCCCCATCCCTCCCCCTTCCAAAATTGACACCATGTTGATACCTCCTCAAAGTACATAGATTGCAGATTTTGTGGAAGGTGGTGTTTTGGCATAAGTGAAAAGTAAGGAATGGCTTTTAACAATGCATGTGTTGTTCAATAAATCTTGCTGCACCCTGGTTTCGAAATTCTGATGGACTCATCAAGATCAGTCAGGTTTTTCTGCAGGGATAGTGATGCACTTTACTTATTGTCACAGATAATTCAAATCATGTGTTAAAATTGAAATCAGTCAGATGGGTATATAAGTCCTTCCAAATTATTGGACAAGCTAATACCTTCCAGGGTTTTCAAAATGTCCCATCTGATTAGTGAAAGCAGTGTCAATAAATTATGGTTACTTTAGACCAGGTTAGAAAGGCTTTGGCTCATGAAAGTCCTTATTGAAGTGGATGGTAATCTAGGTATCTGGGTCTATCTCATCACATGCTCTGCATTCTGGAACTACTTGAGCTTGTTAATTGACCATCATTGTGTTGTTTGGTTTCCTGACTGTCACGTTGTGACCTTACTGCTGTATCTGTTACTGCTGCACTGACTACATGGTCAAGTGAGAAGAGCCTCCAACATGCAGCCAAGAGGTTTGGAATTCCTCTCCTGGCTGGGTCATACAGACATCAAAATTGAACTGTGAAATGTTTCCCGAAAGGATAATTAAAGGCATATTCCCGGACACAAAATTGATTAATTTCAAGATATGCAGAAAAATTTTCTCTTTTAGGAGGCGAAAACTTCATCTCAATAGTGTTTGGAAGATACAAATTATAAAGCATTGCAACTTTTTCTTTTGATTTGGTAAATCATGTAAATCTGTGATGTCAGCGCAGCACAATAATTTGACAATACATTCAATTTATTGACAATTTTGAAGCCGCTGCAGGAAATATTAACCAACAGTGGTAGTTGTACTCAATGTATGGTGGAAGGTAATGTTTGATCTACTACAGGCACAGATATTTAAACATTCTCACAGAAGGCCTATAAAATTTCAAGGACAAAAGGACTTTAACTAATGTAGAAAGACGAAACGAATGAGAGACAATATGTCTGCATTGCATAACTTTTTGTGGCTTTGATAAAGAGCAGTGTTTTTTTTACAAAAGTTACCAATCTTTAAAATGAGATATGTAGAGTTAGGAAAAGGAGTTGTGACAGGGTTTCAAGGACACGGTGTGGAATATTTTTCCTTCTCTTTTTTGATTCCTTGCCGAAGGCAGGCAAGGAATCTATGCGATGGTGATGTCGTGTGTGTGTATGTGTGTGTGTGTGTGTGTGCGTGTATGTGTGTGTGTGACGCCTGCTTGTAAACACGATATCTCAAGAAGGGTAACCCCCAGGGATATCAAACTTGGCATGTATAATGTCCACATTGAGTAGATGGTCCCTATTTTTTTTGGTAGAGATCAAAGGTCATTTGGGGTCACCAGAGGTCAAAATGTAAATACCTTGGAAATTGCTTGTAAACACGATATCTCCAGAAGGAAAAATGTGAGCAATCTCATACTTACCATGCTGATTGTCCATATTGAGTAGATGGTCCCTATTGTTTTTGATGGAGGTCAAAGGTCATCTGAGGTCACCAGAGGGAAAAAGGTCAAAATCTTGTAAACACTGTATCTCAAGAAGGGAATATGTGAGGGATCTCATACATAGCAGGTGGATTGCCCATATTAAGTAGATGATCACCATTATTTTTGGTGGAGGTCAAAGGTCATTTGGGGTCATTAGAGATGAAAAGCTCAAAAACTTGTAAACACCATATGTCAAGAAAGGTAACTGCCAGGAATCTCATATTTACCAAGTGGATTATCCATATTGAGTAGATGACCCCTATTGTTTTTATTGGATGTCAAAGGTCATTTGGGGTCATCAGAGTTCAAAACATCTAAACCTTGCAAACACTACATCTCAAAAGAGTATAACTGTTGAAGTTAATATACATGAGCGGTTAGGGTGAAAGGGTACGAACAATTTGGCATGGGTAATGTAAAAGGCATAGGTATATAATTTTTTGGGAACAGTTCATTAACTTCACTATGTAAATTCTTTAGTGAGGTAATTTTGAAAATGTATTTGTAAAGTACTGAAGCAAACTCATAGGAAGAAGGTCTTAGGTGCACAAAAAGGCACATCACATGGTAGAACACTGTGCAGTATGTTGATTCTGGCATGAAATTGTACCCTGTTATTACATTAAGTTCCAACTATTAATACATGAAAAGTGGGCAGAGCAAAATATAAAATCTTAAAAGGCAAAATGTGTTCATCAGGTTAGCATACATGCTTCAAAGCTCATGGGTATGCTGATTTTGCAGCCACAAGTAAATAGATTTTCATGAAACTGATGTGGAACATGTGAGTTTAAACAGTCTGTACAAGGGTCATTTAGGGACATAGTCTGAAAATATTAGAAGATGCTTCTATGCACACTAAGTAGATGACTGATGTGGAACTTCATAAGTGTAAACTTTGAACAGAGATTATTCTGTGTGAAGCACAAGAATCTCTTTTATAACATACTTACATTGCTTTTTCAATAATCTTAAAGAAAAACCTGAAGAAAACATTAAATTTAGTGGCAAAAAGTGCTAATATTTGGCAAACCTTGTGCCTACTGTCCTCATGAGGATATGTGCATGCAAGCATGCATGAATTGGAAATGGAAATTGATTAATTAGATATACCACAGTTAATTAGCTTTACAAAAAAGAACCTAATTTATACTGATCCTTTGATATCAAATACCCTTCAGCGCACATGAACTGTCATTGCCTAATAGAGTGAATCAAATTGTGACTGACCCATTCTTTGCCATTTGGTCACAGTTATCTGGCCTTATTTTTCACAGTTGACTGCCAGTTATCCCCACAACAGTGTCCTGAAGGATTACCTCATACAAAAATACAGCTCAATTGACTTAAGCTTTTTACTATAAAAGTGGTGTTAATTGACTCTTATAAACCCTCTGAAGAAAGCTTATTTTTATCTCATTACATAACAACCATGACAGCCCATTGTTTGTATATACTCCTATTTCCTGCCATTCCCTGCATGCATTTAGTACTCAATTTGTGGTCAAAATGTCAGACCTCCATGAAAGTCACACCTCTGCAAAATCAAGCATAAAATAACTGTCCACATTATCTTGTCTCATCTGACCACAAATAAAAGTTGTTTGCCTAGCCATTGTCTGGAGATGGAGAAGTTCATGTACACTGGATCAAGTTTCTAAACTGAAAGTCATCTTAGAAATACTGTAGCTTGACACCCTTCAGAAATAGTGTCCTTCACATAAAAGCTGGTGGAATTAAACAAATAGTGTGTTTGTATTAGGATTTTTGTTGAACACAGATTGAAACATTGGTGTCTATCCAGATTGGTGCTTCTGCTTTACATTTTCAATATGCTCTACAGTGATTATTTTTCACTTAAGTTTCATTGTAAAATATGTTTTAAATTTTTGATAGCATAAAATGTATCAGCATACTACTTGCCTCATCTCTGCATACATCTGGATAACTGCACCAAAAAAGTATTAAACCCCTACGTGAAGGATTATAGTTACGTCAAATATCATCATCGAGTGGGAATTCTTGTCTCACATTTAATTTTTATCCATGTCACTATCCCCCCCCCCCCCCCCCCCCCCCAAAAAAAAAGTGTATCATTAAGCTCAATGCATAGAACCATTGCTTCAAGATTACCTTTAATGACACTTTTCAAAAGTATTAAGATTTTATTTTGCATTGCTGCTGTCGTTTAAAATTCGTTCAGGTAATAAGAGCAAGCATAATGTTGTATACTGTGTATCAAACAAGGAAAACTTGTACTGTGTGTTATGCTGTACCTACAGTATAAGTAGACAAAAGGCAAATTAAAAGTCTTGTTAAATTATGTATTAATAGAGATATAAGCTTTTGTTAATTTGCAAAGGATACCATAGACAATGGGTGGGGCATTTCCCCCATAAAGCAGAAATTACCATCACTAATAGCCAAGGTTACACATCTCTGTTCAGATGTCTCTTTAGGCTTGGTCTCACATACCCTGCAACACCCAGTATTAACTCCTGTTTACAATCAGACAAAACCGCAGGCTAACCCTGTGTTTTCTAGTCTGTGTTCTCACATACCCAGTGTTTCGTTGATTGGATAGCGTTACCATAGTAACGAGGTCAAATATTTTACACACCGATTACAGTAAAATGTAAGAAAATACCTGTCATCAGTGCCATAAATACCTGTGACCTTGCTTGATTAAAACAAACACGATGTTTAAAACTGCTTAACCCTGCGATTTGAGGTGGATCGAAATTTAAACACCGACCCTGCGTTAACCCGCGGTCCCACGTTACTCGAGCGTGAGGTAACACAGTGTTACCTCGAGCGTGGGGTATGTGAGAACACAGTTTTTGATCCAATGCATGTAGGAGAGTGTTTGGATGAGGGCTTGTTTAAACACTAACCTCAATAGCAGACTTTTGGAAACATAGAGGCATCGGAACACAGAGACTTCAGAAGGTGAGCTGTCCCCATTGATCAAACTTTGGATAAAAATGGTTTCAAAATACCGCTTTATCAAGTAATGAGACAAAACAGTTTTCTGGCATGTTAAAGCTGTGTGAGAAATTCCTCTTGTTTGTGGAGATCAAAGGTTTGAGGTGACAAAAGATAAAACCCTTTATACATAATATTTTTAGGGGGATAACTGTGAGGGATCTCATACCATGGAGGTAGTACTTCCATACTCATACTGTACTAAGCTTAATTTTGAATTGCTCATGTTGATGGACATGTTGGTGAGGTGATCACTATTGTTTTTAAGGGGTCGAAAGGTCATTCTGGGTCACATGAGGTCAAAAAGTTTTGGCCTTACTAGTAAGATATCTCAGTTCAGTAGGATAATTGTATGGGATCTCATGCATGTCATGTTTGTTTCCATGTTTGCTATTGATATATCATATGGCAAGGAATCACTAAGCCTGTTGGCTTTCTAGTTTTTTCTTTTTGCAAAACCCTGGTGAAAAGCCCACCAGAAGGCCTTTAAATAACTGCTGAGGGAATGATGCCTTCCCCAAAGTGCTAACACACATGCCTTTCTTCTGTAGGCTTTTTCTCGGCTTCCATACGTTCTAAATTGTATTTGAAACTTGATAAATACCTATTACGTAACTGAATGCCCAGTGAAGGTTTGAAACATTTCAAAGAAGGTAAAAATATTTCTCTCGTCAAAAGTTGCTGTTCCTCGAAGTTTATTAAGTGGAAATCTGTTATCATAATATGCATTCAAGCAGACTAAAAAGTGTTTGGGTTTTTTCTTCAATTGCAACAGTACTATTTTTCTAGAAACAGAGCACACAATTGCCCATGTTATATTCTTGTCTGACTGAGTCATCAAAACCAATTTTTGATAAAGCCAGTTTTTGGCTTCAGACAGTGAACAATCATGTAGTGGTGTAGTACATGTGCACCAATGTTGAGAAAGTTAATGAGCCATAGTATACACCAACACTAAAATGCACGATCCTAGCTATGTTTTGCAAAAGTATTGTCTGCATGAGTCCATAGGTTTTCCCTTTTGGGAAACCAAAAATGGAAGCTACAGCCTTTGTTATTGGTGCTCAGCATAATCAGTGGAGTAGAGAAAACTAGCCATCGAGCAGCAACTGGAAAAGTGGTAGTGGCTGGCCCCAAAATAGTTGGTTGTACTGTAAACTGAGCCTTAAATCCTGATCTCACTAGCTGGCTACTGCTTCAGCCATGTGTACATCCTGAAGTATTTTAAGTATAGCCGTGTATTTAGTACACACAAAGGTTAGGTAGGTGGTTTTGCAACTCTTAATACTAATATCAAAACATGCACAATGGCATTGCTCATATTTCAACCTTCATGGGAATCTTTCTTAGTCAGAACAGGCAGAATTATTAAGCCTCTTCAAATTGGCTTGGGCAAGGTCATCTTGTTTTTTTGAGTAGTTTCAATGAAGTAGTGAGACAGGGATGTTTTATTTTCTGCCAACTTGTACCCCTTGCAGTGTTTTCATTAAGGTGCAGGATTGGAGGATTCCCACAGCTTTTTCCAAATCTCTCTCCCACAAAATAAAATGTAAGAGGGATGATTTTCTTTTTTGGGGAAAAAATTAAATGTACTTTCGGGCATTTGTTTCTGTCCAGTTCTGCACAAATTGTGGCACACTATCTAAATAATAAAACTCTACAAAGTGACCATCCATGTGATTGGTCTGGAAATGTACAGAGTCAAAAATCATGTCATTGTTTCCCAGTCCTGCTAGTATTACTGTAGAAAGAAGTACCATATGGTACAGACAAAATGATGCCATAGCGGTAGACCCATGCAATGTGTTTATTCATGCCAAATTGAAATTAGGAAATCCCACCCCCTGCGTATCTCAAATCCCCCCTGAAATATGAATGAAGTGCAATTCCCTTCTGAAATATGAATAAAGTGGGGGGGGGGGGGGGGGCTATTTCTTCCATGATTCTGTTCCTTAGTATGAACACAGTCTCCTGGACCTGTCATCTTGGGTTCTTATTTGGTACAATACTTAATTGCCACCACCTCAAAGGCTGAAAAAGACTCTTGATTTGCTTTTCCCATGCCAAACAGTAGTGACCTAATTAAAAGAAATCCTTTTGTAACCAGTTTTGAAGTGGTGGCATCTGGATTTGATTCACATGGATGCAGTGAGCCACAACTGAAAAAAAGGCCGTGGACGGCTTGGCTTGAACCAATAGGTTGGAAATTGGGCTGTAAAACTCTAACTAGCAAATTCATATGGATATATTAAGGATGTAAAATGTGCAATACCTCTATATTGCAAGATTATTAACCCTTTAAGTTTAACAGCCAGCTTTCCTACCATACAGGTATTCAAAAATTGGATTGAAATTTAGGGAAAATGGCTCAATTCCCTTTCAAGCTTGCTTAAATTTTAGAGGTTTTTCTCTCATTTCCAAAATAAATTAGAGTATTTTTTAAAATTGTTTTATCTTTTCAATCTAAATACATGTGTCCTTTTTTCCTAGTGGTGTTGTTATGATGTCCAGGATGTCTCATCTTAGGAGCTGAATGTGACCAAGATGTTAACTCTGAAGAAGAACCTACACTACAGAAGAGAATGATATTGTGATATCATCCCATGGTATTTTATTGTGCCTGCTTTGCAGTCTGTATGAAAAATTGAATACCAGAAGACACTACAGAGACAAAGGGGCATGTTATTACCATTGAACTTGCTTGGCAGTCCATTTTATAGAGTTGAAGAGTAATGACAAATCTGTTAGTTCTTAGAATGCTTCTTCAGCCGTGATTTGCCAAGCCACTCATGTTTTTTGTGAATGGAGAGTGTTCTTTCGCATATTCAGCATTTTTATAAAAGTATAGACTCATTCAGAAAAGACAAACAAATGCTGTCACGGTTGGACATGAAGAGTTGATAAGCCTTTGCTTACACTCTCACAACATTGAGAGGTAGATTCCAATTTGTCTACATTCTGTGTGCAGTGGCGCAAGGGTTAATACACTCGACCAATAACATGCAGGCATGTGTGATTGTGCATGCTTTATGCCACATAAGGCCAAACAGTGACATAAGCGTGAACACCCTAATTGTGTATTGACATTAGCTATTGTTTAAATGTTTAATAATTGTTTTTGTACAGGAATGAGTGTACAGTATATTTGTACAGTATAGTAGCCCCGGCAAAGAATTTATCTGGTATTGCATCTCATTTTGCTTCTCAAGCTGTTCAAATTTGCTAAATTGTGTACTGAGAGTATATACAAATAGCCTAGAACCTGTTAATATGCAAATTTTGAACATCAGTATATTCCTCAAGCCAGTAAGTTAGGCTATTTATTGGGCAGATGTGCTACCCTGCTTGGCAATTGCAATGCTTTGTATAACAGTATTTGATCAGTCTCTTCCCCCCTCCTTCGGTACCCTGCATAGCATCTGTTCTTCTAAATAGATTAATGACAAAAGTTAAAAACGTAAACCACCCATGGTGACCTTATTTTGATAACTTCCCTGTCCTAATTAGAGAGACCAGACATGTACAGAAGTCCGTAATGCTCAATAAAGCTAAACGTCTTCCCCGTGAAACATTTAAAAACCACTTTTATTGTGACGTCATGCAGCAATTGTTCTTCATAATGCTTACACCTTGATATTTGTCATCAAATCACTCCCTTCAACAACTTTTATTCACCAATTGTCATGCGTTGCCAAAGACCGAAAACTTCTCTATATACCTTTGTACAGGCTTTCTTCAATCCTCGTAAAAAAATGGGACAAAACAAGCAATGAACAGGTCACCATCCACCCCACTCCCCCATTTAATGTTGAGGCAGCACAAAGTGTCCTGACTAACATTGATATGGGGAGTGGGGTTTGTCTCATGTATTTTTGTTGAGGATTGTAGATT
The DNA here is from genome assembly GCA_037179385.1 of Holothuria scabra. Lineage (NCBI taxonomy): Eukaryota > Metazoa > Echinodermata > Holothuroidea > Aspidochirotida > Holothuriidae > Holothuria > Holothuria scabra. The sequence goes on along the minus strand of CM074188.1, from coordinate 13,648,241 downwards.
CTTTTTGAGTCTTCCCTGTGCCTAAGTTATTCAATGTGGGCATCTGGCTTCAAATTTCAGTTGCATAGTTTGTTACACTGCATCAATTGAAGACCCTTTATGGGCTTTTAACTTAATTAAAAATTTGTACTTGATGTTTATGCTACTGATCCAAGATCAGTCCTAAGTTTACTATCAATGTATCTAGTCTCTAAGTATCGGGACATGAATTAAACCATTACTAAGACCAATTTTATTGACTCAAAGTGAGGACTACAAGTAATGACTCAAGAAAGTCCTTCCCTCAAATTTGGGAATCCTTTGAGAATACCAAAACACAACTCTTGTCAGAGTGATTATTACATTTTACCATAACTTTGACCAAATATGGAAAGACACCATTCAGTGCTAAAAGAATTTATCTTTAGATGCACTTCATGCTTTATGTTGATGTAGCCAGCAATGTAGGAATTGCATTTTCTTAACTTTGATCATTTAAAGGTCAAGAGCAGTCCCCGAGACTTATTTTCATGTAACAGCACAACATCCCAATTTTCTTATTTGTCTCCAAAGTATCTTTCATCATATTTTAAGACTTCAATATTGCATATTCAGGGCAAACCAAGAAGTAAATTTTACATTTGAAGGGAAACATTATTGTCACATGACTCTAAACAGCCAATCATGAAACAGGACAGTCTACTACACTACTTCAAGTTGGGGCTCTTGCCCTTTAATGTAACCTTATTTTATTACTTCATAGTCCATTTTTAAGGGGGTGTTTTGCAGTGTTGTAATGACTCGAGTCAAAGATGTGACTCGAGTCTGACTCGAGTCCCAAACTCACGGGACTTGACTCGAGTCACCACTTGCCAAAGACTCGACATGACTCGAGTCACCACAAAATAAAATTTGAAAGACTCGATGACTCGAGTCCCAAACTCACGGGACTTGACTCGAGTCACCACTTGCCAAAGACTCGACATGACTTGAGTCACCACAAAATAAAATTTGAAAGACTCGACATGACTCGATTCACAGAAGAGAATGACTCGACTTGACTCGAGTCTTTGTCCACAATGACTCGAGTCACACCCGAGATTAATAAAACAGAAACTAAAATTTGTTTTCATCATCGGAGGCAAACCAACGGCCGTTAATTACTGCTTTATCCATTTTGCGCTCCTATCTGTATATAGGGGGATTCTAACATACAGCTCTGCTTAACACGTGTAGCGCCGTCAATTTCACGCGTACAACAAACTTCTCGAAGCTGAGTGCCCTGTATGTGTAGTACTAGTGGTACCGTGCCAGTGTAAACATTACGATTTCCCTAGGCCTAGACCTCAGTGTCTAGCCTAGTATACTACGCTCCACAGATAGATGACTGATTTCCCTCGCCTCTGTACTAATATGTGGTATTTTGACTGAGCTGAAGGTGTGACGAACAAAATTTCATTTCAGTGTAGTCCTATTTAGTTGGTAATATCTGTTATTGGTATCGAGGATTTTGATTAACGAAATCAGTTTGTTTACGGGGACACCTGTGTGACCTGTGACCTCTGATGAATCACAGTTTAGGCCTATTATAATTATCACTTGTTTACGTAACATTGGGGCCTTAGTGTAGTGTAACTGGTAGCAATGGTGTTTATATGTTCGCAGCAAGATTAATTAATAGGGTGTATCGTAGGTCTATATGATTAGGTTATGTGCGGAAGCATATATTGCCTAGTTTGTGTTGTACATGTATGGCTTGAGACTCAATGAAGGTTTGATAGTGTAGTGTAGGAGTTTAATAGGTACTTGATTATATCTGAGTGTTCTTGTATGACAAACATATTATTAGATGAATTATGTCATTGCTCAATATGTAAAGGTTAATATAGTACTAACTTACAGATAATGTGTGTATTCCAATCTTCACATTTAGGGTTGTGAAGTCAAATTTCACTTGAAAGTACAGGAGTGGACATCAGTCACCTTCTTAATAACCCCTCCCCCATAGACTCACAATGCGGGGTTACATGGGGGCACTCGCCCTCCCAATTCGGGTGAAAGGAGTTGGTCTATTTGGGCAAAACATGGGCAAAGCATGATAAACAGTGACATTCGGGCAAAGCATGCTCTTGCCCCCTCATAGAAAATTACCCTCGTAATTGCCCCCCTCCTCCAACAAAAGTGTGCAGTCGCTTAGCAAAGGACTGCATTTGCAAAAGATTAACCCATCACGTACCATGGACTCTATGCCAACACAACATGTAAGAGATCAGGTGACTTGGAGTGACTCAAAGAAAATAGACACAATATGAGTAAGGTGACTCAAGTCACGCGCCCATTCAAGCTTTCAAAAGACTCGAAGTGACTCGACTCGAGCTGAGGGAAGACTCGACATGACTTGACTCAACTAGAATTGCTAAAGACTCGACATGACTCAAGGCGACTCCAAGCTTTCCAAAGACTCGAAGTGACTCGACTCGAGCTGAGGGAAGACTCGACATGACTCGACTTGACTAGAATTGCTAAAGACTCCATGTGACTCGAGACTCGACACCTTGTGACTCGAGGTGACTTGACATCAAGTGACTCGATTACAACACTGGTGTTTTGTAAGAAAATTCAATATTTGTATGTGAAATAGGAATTTAATCTTAACAACTTTGTGAAATTTCTGTGCAAATAGAACATGTGAAGTAACCTACTAGAGATGTTTAAAAATTATTACTAGGTGACTGTCAAAATTTCGGGTTGGTTGTTTCTAAGTCTAGTCAGAATGAGTTGACCATGAGCTGTTTATTAAAAATATTTACAATAATTATTTTGCCTTTCAAGTCTCATGAGATTAATTTCAAGTTTGTGACTCATCAGAATTATTTGTTGTCGTATGCAAAGTTGGTTGATTCCCATTAAAGAGAAAGAAAAAAAAGAAACTGGAGTCAAAATCATAACATTTTCTTTTCCCTTTATTTATTTAAGTTTCATGATCTTGGTTAGACATATATACGTAAATAAAATCTTTTACTCTTTCCAAAACCTGTACACAATGACATCCTGTAAACTCAAATCTCAATAACTGTACATCAAAAAGGATATATTGTTTGGTGGAAAATAATCATATAGAAACCAACTAAATACATCAACCAGTTGGTTACAGTATTTTACTATTAATTATTTATACAGTGACCACATAACTGGAATGAACTTAAACTTTATGAAAGAGGCCAGCCATTGAAAAAACGGTGGCTCCCAATAGTGGTGCTCATGCACCTTTGGTCTCGAACTTGCTGTCTCGTCAGCCTCGCAAATGTGCAAAAGAAAATATAAAAACAAAGTGGGCTTTGGCAATGCGGCAGGTAAATTTTCCCTGAACTATACTTATTGAACAGAACAAAAAAGGTCCAGGTCTAGGAAGAAGAAGAAGAGGATTTTAAAATGCTTAAACCAATTCAAAAAACAGGATATTCATTAGAAACTTGGATGCTGAAATATCCCTATTTCTCATTAATGAAGATGATTCCATCTCCACTTATGGTGGGTACATGTCACTGGCTATTATCCTTCAACTATGTGTAATATTTCTCTCCAAACTATACAGTATTCATTTTGAAGTTACATTACCATTCAAAATTTGATTTCAGAAATGGTAACAATCTTGTTTAAACTAACAAGCACATTTTATTTTTGCTAAGAATGAAACAAGCAAAATAAATAAATAAAAAGGAGTGACTTCAGTCAGAACAGAATTTTCTTCAAGTCAATCTGTTAGAACAAAGGCTAATGGGTTTTACTAAAGTTATCACAAAAGCATTTGCCACCAAAAAATAAGATGTTGCTATGCTGGTCTTAGAATGGATCTCTTCTTGCACAAAAACATGATTTCTTTTCTTTTCTCGTACAAGGGGTAAATACACTAAACCTAAATATATCTATTTAAAGACAGATACTCATTTCTCAAAACTAAAAAATTTTGGAACAGGGATAGGAAAATTTTCAATTGGTTCTAATCTTCGAAAAATGAATAAAAAATTGGGGAGTTATTCCTATCACAATGCATGCAATGAGTGGTCTGATTACACATGAGGGCCTTTCTTGCTTACCAACATATGGACCCATAAGCAATAAGCTAGATAGGCTGTGGATGGGTTATATCAGTAACCATTGAGACAGGGGAAGAGGAATGAAACTGAGGACTGCAGCTTTCTTTCCTTGAACATATTGAGTTGCCCCAACAATTAGCTTCTCCACTTCAGACTCAACTGAGTGGGGTAAAGGGTCAGACTAAACTGATTGGGGTAAAGGGTTGCTGTCTTAATATAACACATGCAGAGGAAGATTGTAATAAACAGTGAAAATGCTTTCAAATGACTATGTTCCTGCCTTTTTGGGATCATTTTGCTAAAATGTGCATACTTTCAAGAGCAGCACAGAAACTAGAAAGGTTATTATAGACTGTTGGAGTCTCTAGGAAAAAGCTTCAAGTATTGCTAACTGCTTTAGGACTTGGTGCTTTGAGAAATGCCCACAAGCAGTGCACTTACAGTCACACAACCCCTCTCTCTCTCACACACACATGCTTATCCCTTGGCCAATACACGGAGTTGGTTCAGCACATACTCAAAGCCACACAGGGTACAGAAAACAGTTCCTGGTAAGTAAGGAAATCGTTGGAATTCTCTGTTAGCCAGTGAGCTCATCCAGCATGTGAATGCTTGAAAACAGGGCGGGCTCCAGGATATCTCATTGCAGTCTTCAAATTTTGGGGCAGCTATACCAGTCACAAGCCGAGTGTGAGTGAGGAAAGACGTGTTAGGCTTGAGCTCTCACGGGTGGCTGATAACTATTAAGGCAGTGTTTGTGGGCAGGTGTGCACACACACACACATACAGTGGCAGAACTCTTGCCTAACTGGAGTCCCCCAATTAGCTGCTGGATTCGTCTCATTAGTTCCCCCTCTCATTATTCCCCTCTTGTAAATCCCCCATTTCATTGGTCCCCCAACTCACTAAGATAAGAGTGGCATTAAAACATAGAGGAGAGGGCTAAGTTTAGGAATAGGGACGTGATCACCTTAACATACCAGAGTAATAATGATACAGAGGACTAATGACAGTGGACTCAGTCAGACAAGGGACTAGTCAGACAAGAGATAGACAATATACATTATCAACAATAGCTGCAATACAAAATAATATTACAAAAAGCACTGAAAAACATATACTTGACTTTTTTTGTCTCCATGGTACATATTCATATCTTCCATTTAAGTCTAGTGTTGCTTGCACTAACATAAAAAATTAGATATTTTGTTGCAGTACAAGTACTTATATCAATTACAGTACTAGTACTTAACAGAACAAGTACATATGTGGATGTTTGAGTGTAGTGTTACTGAGGAATTACAAAACAAAGAAATGTGGTGTTGCTTCTACCTACATAAAAATTATAGTTGAAGCAGTATTTACAATGCATAGACAACTCAATTTAAAGAACATAACAGCAGACGTATTTCCAAGCAGCAAGAACAAGGAATTGTGGGATTGATGTTTGGTAAGTACTATTTTTGTCAATGCCACTTTACTGTGCCAAGTACAGTGGTAATTTCAAAAACCAGCACACACCACAATGCTTTCCCACAATTCTTTGTGACTGATATTTGAAAAAGCATCTATTAAATATAGACTCTTTGAAATCAAAACATAAATGATCTCACTAAAAACTTGTTAATAAATATTTGATCTGTACATATTTCTTGTTCATTTTTGTGTCACCTTTGACTACAGTAGAGTCTCTCACCTCATAATGAAAGCCCTTAAACAATTACACATTTCATGAGGGGAACATTCAAAGTATAATAATCAAACCAAATTAAAGATTTATGATATTTCATGAAATTAAACAAATTTTTAATCTTTTTTTTTTTTTTTGCTGTTTTACCAAATCTTCCATTAAGGGAGGAAGTGAGGAGTTTCAGCTCAGAGAATTCATTTAAAACTCTTTTGTTCTTCTTTCTTCTGGTGAGCGACAAATTTTGCCAAGCTTTTGATCAAAGTAGACTGAAAACAAGTGATGTGGTACGTAAGTAGAGTTAATAAAGAGCATTTCCTAGCTATGTAACCTAGGTATCAAACAGGGATATCAAATTGAGCTTGAAAAACATTTCAAGCTTTCAAATGCATAAATTTATGGTGTGGGTACATTATTGCATAGGAGACATGGTGAGTGGCTAACAATTGTGCAGTGTACATAATAAAATGGCCCTCACTTAAATGGAATGGGCAGAAGATCAGGATTGTGCTTGATGTTTGCACCTTTATTTTAAAGCCACTACGACTTGTGAGGTTATATCATATTTTTATTGATTGTACACAAGATTTTATCTGTTGGAAATGGCTTTAAATTTTCTAAGAAAAAAGCAAAAAAACCGTATTCCATTCTGCCCACATATCTGAAATTTAGACTTTTCAGTTGCCATGTACTCAGTGATTGGAGTAAGGGCTATTTCATAAAAAAAAATTCGTAACAAAAATACTTCAAAAACACACAAACTAACTGACATAAAAAATATCTGTGCACACAAAAATATTACCAAGCATTCTTTCTATGACACTTGTGCATATTAAAAGTATTGTTACAATTCTACATATACAGTACTGGATGCCTACTAGTACAAAAGCAATTACAAAAATACCATGATACACAACTACTATGACTGTACAACATAGCAAAAAAATAAAAAGAGAAAAAGATTTCAGACATGGAAGAAACATATGAAAGTAGAGAACCTGAAACAGTTATCACATTTGTTTTGTTTTTGTTTTTGTTTTTTTAGTTTTTTTTTTTTTTCTTTGTTGTTTGACTTTGCAAACTGGAGGTGCTATTTGTTCTTGTTGGACCACATGACACCAGTCCTTACAATTTAATTTTTTTCTTTCTGGAAAGGTCTTGTTCTCCTTCAGGCAAAAACCTGAAACTACTGTTTGGAGAAGTAGGATTAAGATGTGACATGGCACTTACCAAGACGCCCTCTGACAGTCCTTCGACTCTAAAACAAGAGCTCTCTTTTGACTCATAAGCAAGAGCTGTCTTGAACAACTTACATAAAACAACTTGCCTATGCGGAGACAAAAGCCAACCACTTGGGTTTTTTGTTTTCATACTGTATATCAAAATAGTTGGAATCCTTCAAAAGTAAAAATACTGCCACTTATAATTGAATAAAAAAAGAAAAAGGATACTTTTAAAGCTTGACCATGCTTAACACACATATATGTGACATCATAAAACAGAAAAGTACGCCCTCAATGAGGGGAGTATACAGCAATATATCTTACATCAACACAAATACACACAGCTGACTTTTGTGGACGTAGGATGCATGCACATCTCTGCTTCATGCATATGGAAGTCTAACTTGCAATAACAGCATGCTAGATCATTTTACCTTCAAATGGAAATGGTGTAACATCTATTCCGTGACTAAGGTCTGCATGCAAATTCCCCTAAACTTTGAAATCATACAAATAATGGAAAACATGGAATTTAATTATGAGGAAAGGAGAAGCTACACAGATACATGATACTTTCGACTTAAAAGATAAACACTCCGTCTTAACAAAAAACATGTACACTGACAGCTCCTACCAAAAAATTCAGTGCTTTTACACAAGTGAAATCTGTGGAGCGACCTAACATTTGTTTTAGAGATAGGACAGAAATTACGTTACAATGATGCTATAAAAAATGTTAATATAGGGCAGAAGTAAATGGCAACAATAACTTTCTTCTTAGACAGTCATCAAGATTTTGGCAGGGAGAGAAGGTAACTTGTAGAATGTAGCTTAATTCTTTGAACTTTATCACTTTACAAGCAAAAATGTACCATTCATTCTTTTTGAACCTATTTCAAATTGAGTAAGTAAAACTAATGGTTGAACAAACCACCATCTCTTCAGAATGTGGACATATGAATTCAAAGAAGCGACACTATGGTGCAGAATGTCAAGATTTATATACATGTACATGTGATGTCAATACAGAACATAGGGATTCTATTAAACAGTAGTTCAAACAACATAATTCATTCCACCATATCTTTGGGACTGATTAGATCACTAACTTGGAGAATGGGCTGGCCAGTATGCTTAGTCATCAACAGTAGCTTTAGAGTCTTTGTGTATTTTAGGCTGTGTCAGTCATTCATTTGTGAATATTAATGTTAATACTTGATCAATGGAAGTCTTACTTTTGTGGTCAATGAATGGGTGGGTCACACTGGCGATTTTCAATCTGAAATCCAGTTTGAAATTTATAAGTCAAAGCAATAATTTTTTTATTGAGAATGTTTAAGGATGGTCAAGCTATATTGATAACTGCTGCTATATCTTCCCTCTGACCACAGCTATTGGAATGCATCGTAACACAGAACATTGAACAACATGCAGTGTCTGAAATACATTTACAAAAACTTCCAGTAAAAATTATTACCAACATTGATACAAAATTATTGACAAAATATATCTATGAGCATGATGGCAACTTTTAACATTTAGAATTCTTGATTCAGCCACTGGGTTCTGAACAATAGCAAAAAATAAACATCTCTTAAAGCGATGGTTGATGAACAGGAAATAATTCTCAGGTTTATTCCACCAGTACCCTGGAGAATTTTGTACAAATCCTTAGTAACAATGTTAAACTTCAAAGAACACTTGCATGGCAATTTCACTGTGGCTTACCACAAGTGATTTGAATCACATTGTGAATCTCTGGAATAAACTTGCCACAGAAATTAACCACTCTTTCCATTTGACCACTTGATGGCAGAAATTTAATTTCATTACTTCTACTTCATTGTGGGATTTATTTCCTTTTACAGAAGTATAGGAAAATAAAAGAAGTTACCTAAAAACTTATTTCATATTCATATTTTCTTGGTTCTCTTAGAAACGACAATAAATGTTGTGACATATTTGTATATATTGAGTCACATTTGCAAGTCTCATTGTACAAGATTTATACTTGTCATGCACTAAATTATTGAGGTAAGACAGATCTTTTCTGTAACAATTTTGTTTTCATAACAAATTTGCTATTTTTTCTTTATCAAAAAACATAATGAATTTTTATTCTTTTCCTTTTTCTTGATTTCAAAAAGATTACATCAGGAGCACCTTTTATTATTGGTAACTGAATGTAAGCTGTTAAAATATACATATGTCAAAATTTCAATAAGTGGGGAAAGTACAATGGATAAAATGTCCATTAGTAATTAATTGTATTGAAGTATGAGGTACACAGAATGCTGCTTTAGTAGAAACATAACACACACAGGTCTCCATGCAATGAGAGTATTACACATATTATCAACATGACAGTGTTCACATTAGGGTGAGGGATTACCAGGTTCTGACAGTTCCGTCTAAAATCCCCCCCAAAAATAAAATATGAGGAGGGCAATTTCCCCTTCTTATTTTCTCAAAGAAAAATAGTATGCAAAAAATGCATTAGGAAATCCCTCTTCATGTTGAAAATCCCCTCCCCCCCCCCCCCCAAAAAAAAAAGAATATCACCCACACATCAATTCCTTAGTGCAAACACTGCCACATGCACATTTTGATGAGAGATTTTACAAAGAAACCATCATTGTAAAACATACAAAGCACACATCACATATGACATATTTTTAAAGCTGGCTGTATCATTTAATTGTTGTGACATCTGTATTGAAGCTGCAGTTATGTCACTTGTTAAGATGCAACTTCAATGAGGAATTTAAAAGATTATGTAGTATGCTGTAAATTACTCACCTATATCTTCTATAAACCTCATAGTATATGCATAGTTAGAATGCACCTTAACTGTGCTGCAATCACACACTTAAAGACTTTCAACTTTGTATTAGTAGTGCACTTACACTTTTGAGGTAACACTTTTGCATTAGAAAATAGGTGAAATCAAGAAAAACCAATAAAATGCTATGAAACCAATTCCATGTAAACTTTGCAAGCACTACGATAACCAGCTTACAATATGCAATGCATTCACAAATCAAAAATGACCTAAAAAGAACTATAAGTTAGTTTGATGGAGATTTATGGCTCAGTTTCTAACCAATTGGTTTCAGTAGGATCACCCACTGCCCTTTTTCCATTTGTGGCTCAATGGCTTGTTTACTCTACTACATTGCTTAGGCTGAGCACAACAAACAATGACAGTAGATTCCATTTTTTTTTTAAAGTACTTAACTATGAGGAGACAAGAGTATGGATTGTACAGGTTATTAGGAGATGCATTCTCCCACTTTTACCTTAGAGGATGCAATATAAAATGATGGAACCAATCCCACTTACACTTCATATATTGGGATGCTAAAAAAAGACCCATCCCTGGAAATTCTACGAAAGTAGGTCAACAGAGTATAAACACATCCATTCGTAAAATGCCCATATATGCCTTACAAAGACATTATAATACTATTTTCCTCTTTGTATTTACTGTGCTGTGTACATTGCTCACTTCCCACCCTTTTACATTTGACAAATTAGGTGAACTACAAGAATGACAAGAAGTGATGCTTTCAGCATCTAGCCTTTATGATTGTAGCTAAATTATTTATGTACGGCATGAAAAATGAAAACATGCAAAAAAGAGAAACCTCTTAGACAACACAATTAGCTCTATTTTCTTATTTCAAGGGAAAACAAATTATTGAGCTTGCTTAATTATTCAAGTATCTCTCAAAACAAATAAAACCCTCCCCATGGCCACTAAATTTTATGACTAATAAACACTTTAAACAGGTAAAAAACTTGGAACCACTGTCACCATATTTACATAATTACCTTATAATACAGACTTTCACATCACATGGAATGTCATAGTTTCCAAATGCATAGTGCAACTGAATACCACATATTGCTGCAAACTTTCAAGTATTTTCAGTTCTTTTTTAATAGGTAGTCAACTCTTTTCCTTCCTTATTTAATTTGTGTGCTTCTATTTCATGTGCTGTCAATGCAAAGAATAATTTTTGATTCAAATTCTGCATAGCTGTTTTAAGGTGTATTAAATATCAATTAACTAAAAAACAATGAACCCTCCGAGTTGGCTTTTACTCTAGGAATAGTCCCATATAAAGGTCATGCACCAATGTCACTGCATTGTGGGTGGATCTTTCCATTTTGCCATCCAGGCATCCATTGCACCACAATTGCTACTAAAGTGCTGTTGTGTGCACAAATCTGTAACACATCTACTACGCATGAGAAGTAGCATTCAGCATGCTTAATTTAAAATGTCACGTGCATACCCTCTAGGTAAAGGCTTTCTTTAAATTAAAAAAGTTTGTGCATCTCTTTTGCTTGTTAAACATTTTGACAGTGCAGTGTTCATTGAGTCAGAAATGTAATCAAGGGTGCATATCTATAAACACACCTTCAAACAATCAGTTATGTCACAAAACACCCTCTACATAAACCAAATGAGCCCATGTATGGCTTCATTCATTCACAGTTTCCTGATATTTTCAATCTGCAATAAATGTTCAAGAATAAACCAGCCTTCATGCAAAGAAAAAAAGAAATGATTTGCAATGTTTTTTAAAGTGTGTTGGAACTTGACACTTTGCACACAAATTGTCATGTGATAGCTGCTGGTTATTTCTCTATATATTACCAAAGGATTGCTGGTCACATGTCTGGGGTTATTTTAGCACTTACTCATGACTCTGGGTGTGCGTGAATAAACCCATGGCAGTGACACCATCTATCATTGCAGAACATGCCATCACATTTTGACCAACGGTTTTTTGGGACGTTAGGTGCTGCATAAAACAAATAACAAATATTTTCTGTTCGAGTATAAATAGTAGTATTATTTCATTTGTAGAAAGATTACACTTTCTATCTTGCTCACTTTCACATGAATCTGTCAATCTTTTAACTCATGAAATTATTCATACCACTGAAATTATGAACATCCACAATTTGTATTATATATACTCAATAATACCATTTCAAACAACTTCAAACAACTTTGTGATAAAGGTTTTAACCACAACACTTTTCTTGTTATGTGTAAGAGGCACAATGCCTTTAGGATTCTAGTGAACTCTTCATTCAGTATAAAAGAGGTTTACTTCTCAAGATTTCAAAAAATTAAGTCCCTGCATTTGTGAATTCAAGAAAAATTGAAGGGACAGAGGTTATACATCCTCACTGACAAGCAACCGTTTGATTTTTATCAACTGTTTGGACCTTGAAGTTAATAGCAATGTGAGTTTGCCATGGGAAATGTGGGAAAATTAATTCAAATTATAAATTTACCACAGCTTTGATGCATTCATTTCTTCATAAAAAAAAGATTAAGGAGGAGCAAATTGTTTATTCTGATTTAAATAAATAGATGAAACAGTGAAACTCACTTATGTGTGGTTAAAATGTCAAATGTTGCTTGCTCTAAATTCAGATGGGGTTGAACTTGTCATAACTAACATCTTAAGAATCACATACATAAATTTTTCAATTCAAATTAAGATTTCGCATTTGACTTACATGTTAAAACTTAATTTAAAGCCTCAAAACTGATCCCTTCTCATCAAGTCAACCAAACAAGGAGCCAAGTTCTCAAAGGTGACTCTTGGTTAACTGGGTTCTTTGTGAAAGCACTGCCACAAAACACTAAAAGAATATAAGAGTTTTGAAGCCTCTTGGGGAACGAAGTGGTTTTGGAAAAATGCAAAAATATGCTTTAAAGGGCAAGAGAAGTCACCCCAACTAGGAGTAGTGTAGGAGACTGTCCTGTTTCATGATTGGCTCTTGAAAGTCATGTGACAATAATCCTTTTCCTCAATTGTGAAATTTACTAGGAGCAACTGCTTGGTTTACCTTGAATATGCAATATTGAAATCCTAAAATATTATGAAAGATTCTTTGAAGAGAAGTACGAAGAAAATTATGAGATTTACCTGTTGTTTCAAAATAAGTTTGGGGCAAGTGCTCTCACCCTTTAAGCTTTGGGTCTTACAGGAAACAACTTGCAGGGTAGAGGAACAAACTACATCCTAGCTCTCAGATAATTTATCCCTTAGACAGTCATATCCATCCTTTTTGAACAGTGACTGCAACATTCTTTAAGCAAATCATTACACGATTACACCTGAGAAGTAACAAAGATTGTGTTATGAGTATCACTAAAAGTTATGATACCTTTCCTTGGTTTTTCTCAATGTCGCTCAGTCAACCGAAAAAGCTGCACTGACATTCCTCCTTGTGTCTTGTGCCACAAAGGTTTGTTCCACCAGATTCAAAACAGGGCAACAATAACCAGAGCAAAAATAACAAATTAGAGCTAAAGGGGACAAAATCATAATGGTGGACCCTTAACTTTGCACACCAGTTATCCTGTAAAAAAATATCTTAAAACTAAGGATTATGAGGTTATCCATTCCTTGCAAATTAATCCAAACTTTGCTGCATGAGGCTGACTCTGACAGTACCATACTGAAAATGACTGAAAGCTGGTATCCCAAAGACCTGACACTGGCTTACACTGACATTATTGCCCCAGCCAATGATCCTTTACATCCTTCTTTATTCTGCTGCTGCTTGTGCTGCTGGTGCCGCTGTGGCTGCAGGTGATGCTCCATCCAATGTACTGGCAGGTTGCTCTGGAGTGGACGGAGGCTTCCTGGGTCGAACTGGTGTCACCCATTCGCCAAGTCTATTCATGGCTATAACAGCTTTTCCAGCAGCCTAATATGAGATGAAAAAAAATGAAAAAGGTGATTTCATGCCATACAGTATACCAGAATACAAAAATGCATTGAGGTTTCGATGATACATAAATGTTCCGTTTCAAAGGGTGCCATCATGCACCATTATCTTCTCATTCAAATGTTATACTAGCATGTTCAAAAAATAATTTTGTCATTCCAGATGACCTTTTGACCTCCATAAAAGCAATACATAGCTATAGAATGACAAACAACAGACAGACAAATGGACAAACAGCTATCTTGAGAGATCACATTTAAAAAGCTCTCCAGGCTTTGACCCCTGGAGACCGCAGATGACTTTTCATCTCTGCCAAAAACTATGGGGACCATCTTCTGACCACAATGCAACCACATACAGTACCCAAATATGAAATCTATCCAAGCTTCCTATCTTGAGATATTGCAAAGCAGGATTTTCAGACTTGGACCAGCAGTGACCTCAGATGACCTTTGACCTCCATCAAAAACATTAAGTACCATTTCCTGACCATAACCCATCCACATAACAGATATGAAATCTATCAAAACTACTTAACCTGACATATCACATAAACAAGGTTTTCAGACTTTTACCCCTGGTGACCCCAGATGACCTTTGACCTCCACCAAAAACAATAGGGACCACCTCCTGACCATAGCACATCCACTTATTAAATATGAAATCTATTCAAGCTTTCTACCGTGAGATATCAAGTTAATGAGATTTTCAGATGTTGACCCCTAATGACCCCAGATGACCTTTGACCTACTCCAAAAACGATAGGAACCATCTACTGACTATAACAAATCCACATACCAAATATGAAATCTATCCAAGCTTTTTATCTTGAGATGTTGTGTAAACAAGGTTTTCAGACTTTGACACCCAGTGACCCCAAATGATCTTTGATCCCCGCCAAAAACAATAGGGACCATCTCCTGACCATAACGCATCCACATACTAAATATGAAATCTATGCAAGTTTCCTATCTTGAGAAATTGTGTTAACAAGATTTTCAGACTTTGACCCCTGGTAACCCCAGATGACCTTTGACCTCTGCCAAAAACAATAGGGACCATTTACTGACTATAAGGCATTCACATATCAAATATGACATCAATCCAAGTTTCCTACCTTGAGATATTGCTTAACAATGTTTTCATACTTCGACCCCTGGTGACCTCAGATGACCTTTGACCTCCACCAAAAACAATAGGGACCAGCTTCTGACCATAACACATCCACATACTAAATATGAAATCTATTCAAGCTTTCTACCTTGAGATATCATGTTAACGAGATTTTCAGATGATGACCCCTGGTGACCCCAGATAACCTTTGAACTACCTCCAAAACAATAGGACCCATCTACTGACTATAACACATCCACATACCAAATATGAAATCTGTCCAAGCTTCCTATCTTGAGATATTGTGTTAACAAGTTTTTCCAACTTTGACCTCTGGTGACCCCAGGTGACCTTTGACCTCCACCAAAAACAATAGGGTTCTTCCTCTCAATATGGAGCATCTATGTACCAAGTTTGAAAACTGTCACACATTCCTATCTTGAGATATTGTGTTAACAAGCAAAGTGTCACAAACACACACACATACACACACACACGCACACAGGGCATACCCGTATTCAATGCCTTACGAGGTGCACAGAAGTGTTCCCCGTAAGGAAATGGTCGGAATTCCCCTTTAGCCATTTATGTCACGTGGCACAAGCAAGGGCGGGCTCTTGCCTATCACGTGACAGAGCGCATTGCAGTGTCCGAATTTTCGGGTAGCTACGCCAGTTACGAGCTCTGCGTGAGCGAGGAAAGACGAGCGAGGCCTCAGCTCTCGTGAGCTGCTTGTACCCGGCAAGGTATCGTTTACAAGCTCATAAATACATACATACATACACACACACACCATCATGATTGCATTGGTTTCTCTTATCATCGAAACCAAAAATTGCAAAGTTCATGAAAGTAAAGAATTATCTCATCATACAGAAAGAAAATCTTACCAATGCTTTACTTACTGCAGATAATCACAGAGAAACATTCCTTTGCAGCATATCATGTGAACAAATGCATCATCAGGACTTCCTCCCTTGCTAGGCCCCAATAAGTGGAATTCCTAAGACAATGCTTCGTTTTGTATCGTGCCTTTTGTATTGTCTCTGTTTCATAGCACAGAATTGGTCCCATTAATTACTTTTCTCTTCTTTCCTCTTTTATTTTTCTTTTTTATACAAAGTAATTTAAGATGTGCTAACAGGTGACCATTTATATAGAAATCTGTGGTATTAAGTCTCAACCTTTGCAAGGATGCCATAAATAGAATGATTGTTGTCATGTTGTCAGCCACAAGTTTATACAACTATAGCTTTTTCAAAAGTGGAGGTATTTTTTTTAACAAATATTACCAATCTTCAAAGTGAGATACCTTGAGTTAGGATAATGGTATTTCAACAGGGTTTGGAGGACATGATCTAGAATATTTTTGTTTTTTAGGAGACCCTAGTAAAAAGCCACCAACATAGGCCTTTAACTTCCAATATCAATTAATAAGCTAACTTTGACTGCATATAAGCCAGCCTTTGGTCAGTATTTACCTTGACCATCCTTTTAGTCTGTTTCGATTCTTTTTCCATTCCTTGTACTGTCAAATACATGGATGGAAGTAATCAACATGACCCCTTGCGCCCCATAAACAATAAATCTGTTTACTTTAAAAACTCTCAATAGACCACCTCTATGACAACCTTCATAATCCAAAAACACTGTTTTTTCCTTCATGTTTTGCTTTGTGTTTTTTTTTTTTTTATTTTCAATTCCACTACTGCAATAAGGTTTTTACATCAAGGTTTAATTCTTGAGCAAACCACTGACCTGCAGCTATGTGCATCACCGGCTTAATAAATCTGCCAGCCTTGAAAGCTACCTATACCCCTGGGGTATGGAAGGACAACAATCAGCTGGGATCCTGATGACAATATCAATTACCACTTGTTCAGTTATATATCTTTTCAACACTACTTTCTGGATTTAGCTCCAAAGTGGATGTATTGCTTTGATGATCCTGACAGGGAAGTCATACTTGGATAAGAAACTGGTGAAGCAGAGCTTAAAATTCTGATTCCTTTAGGTGTTTTGATGTATCTGGTCCACTTCTATAAGACTGCTTAGATCTATTAATTTTGACAACTGACCAAGCTGAAAGTTCACAGTTTTATTTTCAATAGCCATTAGGAGCAAAATTTACCAGAATGCTTTAAAGGGAAATGTTGCATTTGTTGAGGCATGAGAAAGTTTTCACTCTTAAAATAAACACAACTCTAAAACTCATAAAACTCTTAAAAAACAGAATAATACATGATTTAAATTAAAGGGGCACTGTTGCATTCCATCAATAATAGACAAGTTCACACATACACACACACACACACACAGGGCATACCCATATTCAATGCCTTACGGGGTACACAGAACTATTCCCCGTTAGGAAATGGTCGGAATTCCCCTTTAGCCGTTTATGTCACGCGGCACGTGAATGCCGCGAGCGAGGGCGGGCTCTTGCATATCACGTGACAAGAGCTCATTGCAGTGTCCGAATTTTCGGGTAGCTACGCCAGTTATGAGCTCCGCGTGAGTGAGGAAAGACGTGCCAGGCCTCAGCTCTCATGAGCTGCTTGTACCCGGCAAGGTATCGTTTACAAGCTCACACACACACACAGAACGTCTACTCTTTGTTGTTCAAGAATAATTTGGTGGCCAAATGGCAAATGATGCAACAGTCTTAACTCTTCCAATGCATCATGTTTGTACAGATAGCTAGAGATTATTGTTTGGGCTGAATGGATGAATAGGACGACTACAGGCATTTTTTATGACTTTTTGATGAATTTTAACATTATTTCCTTCTCTTTAAAGTGAGCTACTGATTACAAAGCATTATCTTGACACAGATGGAAAATAGGTATTTATCTTCATACAACTGTCAGTCTCACCAGTAAACTATAGCAGTAGCTCGTATTTTCAAAACTGTTTCTCAATTCAAGAGAAATGGATGTTGCATCATTTGAAATTTTATTGTATTGCATACAACTCTGTGAATTGGGTGAGATAGCCTTCCCTGGGATTTCATAGGAAATCATTGGGAACTCACCTTGGCTCATCTCTGCCCCATTTCCCACATATGCTTTTGATTTATTTGCTTAAAATGCTGCTCAAATTTCATGCCCAATATACATTGCAATATATGACCAGGGTTTTGTGCTTGGTGTGTCCTGCATGGGGAAAGTCAGGCAAACAATTTCCTAACAGCCATAAGTTTATCTATCAAAGAGATTAAGTTTCGTGATTACCTGGGAGATTTTGGCCTTCAATCTTTAACTGAGTTGTTCACCTTATGTACTTTTTACTGGTAGATTATTAACTATAAAGCAGCAATTGTTTATTCTGAGAACTGTATTTCTTGGAAAAATTGCCAAACTACTACAAGCAAAAATTTAATAAAGAAGCTTTAAAAATGACAAAGCAGGTGTGTATATATCAATGGACACCGCTAATGATCAATACAGCAAATTTTGAACCTGACTAATACATGCAATATGTTTCACACGAAGTTGTGAAAAAAAAGAGAAAGCGTTCAGAGCAAAGGAACTTGTTTTTACCTATTTCACTAACAGCTTGATCCAGTGCACTTCAACAAGGTTTTATATATAACCAGAGTAACTATTTTTGTCAATTTCCTTGATGATAACATCATCTGTCACCCATCTCACTTACTTAGATTCTTTCCTTGGCAGCCATAAATGATCAAAACAGACTCCTAGCTCTAAAACTGATTTTAGAGCCAGGTTACTGACCTTAAGTTTTCTACGAGCATTGAATTCTTTAATCTTTTCCTGTGTGTGTAACATGTGAGAGATGTTAGCACCACTGAACTCTGCTCGAACCCAAGGGTGATTCAGAGCTTGTTTTGCTGTCAGTCGCTTCTTTGGATCTGCTATTAACAGCTTATTTATAAAATCCTGATAAAAAAAAAAAGAGAAATGAAGTTAACAGTAGTCATCTTTAACAATGACAGATATGTTTAATAAAATAACCACACTATTTGCAGTCAACCCATTACTACTGGCAAAAAAGAAAAAGAAATGGGGAAATATTTTTATACTAGTAAAATTGAAGAAACAAGACAGACAAAGATGACTGGACCAGTCAGGACTTGCCAAGTAATGTTGCAGCTGAATAAGTTGACAACAATGATTAGATCTTTTGAGTTTGCCATTCTGTTCTTCTGAGAGTAAAAAGAGGCTTTATGTGGGTCACATTTTAGAGAAATGTACTGTATTCTTCAACAGCTCTACAATTTGAACTCAATGATCATTTTCGCTGAGGGAACAATTTTAACACAAGTAGGGTATTTTACAAACTCCCCGAAGCTCCCTAGTTTGAAAAGGTCGGATTACAAGGTTAATAGCAGGTCAGGAGAGGGGCAAAGGAGATTGCCCTTTTGGTTCACTTATAATTTTTTGCATTTTTGCCATAGCTTTTAAAAGTATGATAATGGTCATTTTTTGCTCCCAAGTAAACTGCCATTTTGATGCATTATAGCTTATTTCTAAAAAATAAATGAAAATGACTCTCAACTTTTTAATAACTGATACCTTCATTCAAAATTGGAGTTTTTATTATATTTAATGAATTTTTTTTAATTTATTAAGAGGGCCTTTTTGTTTGACTGAAGTTTATACCCATATTAATAATGAAGTGCTCTTATAAGTTCCAATTTTGTAGGGTACCCCTATTTGCCATGTCACATTCACATTACTGTGAATGCCAAGTCCTCTAATTCATTCCAGTATGTTTGAAGCTATTCCAAAACTTACTATGGCTTTTTCACACCTACTTCAAGGAATGTAAAAGGAAGTCAAGTCAAGAATAAGATGACATATCCATGACAACTTTCCTCATGGTGCTACTACAGTACACTACAACCTTTCTGGATACAGAGGAATGACTTCCTGTCAACATGTCTAACTTGAATGCCACCACCAGAAGCTTTAAGGATTGTCTATCAATTTCTAACTCTCTCAAAATTGGTGATATTTTCATTATTAATTTGTTTCATTGACTTCTGGGAGACGCATGATAGTAATGTGTCTTCTTTCTACCCCCTAAGGTTAGTTTCCTTCAATCTGTTAGACAGTAGAAGCAGGTGTACCTATTCTCATGAAGGATGATGTAAACAAAAAGGAGGTCACTTGAACTAGTCAAGAGGGGGACAAATCGGCCAAGAGGACCCTGAGGGGGTTGCAATGATTAGAAAGTGTCATTGATGCCTGAGCTGCATGACACTTTTGGATCACATGAATATGGATATGCAATCATACATCCTGAGATAGGGGTCATCACATGACATGTCTTACATCTTACAGCATTAATCAACTGAGAGTGGTTGTAACATTAACATTGCAATGTGCAATAGCTCATTGATTATGTCTGAATGTATGACTAATGACTACAACAACCTGCACAGGAAGGCTCTTTTTATCAGAATTCTTTATTATTGAAGCATGCATCTGTCTGAAAAAAAGAAGTGATACCACATTCTGACCTAGATGGCCAAAACTGGGGGTTATCAGCTGCCCCACCTTTGACTTAAAAGTAGGGTCTAAGGTCACATTAAGTTTTGATATGTTAGAGGGGTACTTATTCTTAGCATTTTGGTGAAATTTGCATTGAAATCCAATGTGTGGTTCTCAAGATATGAGCAAGTAAACTTGTCACATTTTCAACAAAAGAGTGAACTTGAGGCAAGCACATATGACATGACATCCCCACATTAATAGACAGTCTTTTGTTTTTCTTTAAACTTCTCAAACTTTGAAATCCCTTTGGAGAGTCCTGTTCCTATTAAAGTCAAGGTCAACACAACAGTCTGAAAAAACAAAAGCAAACAAAGCATTCCTTGTCAATGAGAGCCTGAAGTGATATAATCTCTGCTGCTCTCAATCTCACTTTCGAACACAAATCCAGTAACTTCATTAGCTGATATCTTGAGAAATATGTGTCCGATTTGAATGGAAATTCACCAAACTGAATAGATTTAGTTCTTCTTTCACATGAGAAGAAAAATTTTTGCTTAAACTTCCCCTTTAAATTTTGAAGTGTGCCTCACAGTCAAAAAATTCAAAAATACATATCAAACAGCATGAAAAGTAAATTCTAACAGTCCAACTACCATCTTCATAGGACATTCTTGGGCTGAAATATAAAATGTTGAAGTTTATTCACTTAAAACAAATTAGTCCATTGCAAAATAATTTGTGACTTTCTTTTGTACAACTCATACCACTTGCATTTTGTCCCTTTATAATTTAAGTGCACCTCAAAAAATAAATTCAAAAATATATATTAAACAGCATGAAAAATGAACTCTCACAGTCCAACTCTTATTTTCATAGGACATTCTTGAGCCGAGATATAAAATATTAAATTTTATTCACTCAAAAAAATTAGTTATTGCACAATAATTTGTGACTTTCTTGTTGTAAAACTCACATTACCTGTTTTGTTTCCCTTTTAAATTATAAAGTTTTTATGACCTTGATCATTTCCTGTTTGCCTGCACAGTATGTTGCACAGCGAGGGCATATTTAATTGCATCACCCCATTAGAGTGCTGTCACACCTTGTTACAAGGTGCACTAACTTTCAGAGAAACAAAGAAATACAAAGGTTGTAATTTGAGTAGTACAACAATGACATCACAAATTACTGTGCAATGTACCATTGTAATTTGAGTGAACAAATTTCAACATTTTAATCTTAGCTCAAGAATGTTCTATGCAGATGAGAATTAGACTGTTAGAATTCATTTTTTATGCTGTTTAATACATAGTTTTGAATTTTTTGACTTGAGGTACTTTTTAAAATGTTTTGTGAACTTGAACACCTCTGGTTGCTTGCATAGCATGTTGCATACAGAGGGCTTTAATAACTAATTACATCACCCCATAACTATAAGAGTGCTATCACACCTTGATACAAGGTGCAATAACTTTCAGAAAAACAAAGAAATACAAAGATTGTTATTTGAGTAGTACAACAATGACATCACAAATTACTGCACAGTGCACCATTTTAATTTGAGTAAATAAACTTCGACATTTTATACCTTGGAGATGGAATTTGGACAGTTAGAATTTATTTTTCATGCTATTTGGTATATATTTTTAAATTTTTGGACTTGAGGTACCCTTTAATGCAAGTACTCCAAACTTGCTAATATTTTTGCCCAAATCATATCATACCTCAAATCCAGTTGCATGCTATGCTCACAAATCTTGAAAACTTTTCTCTCAAGATAAATTTCTTTAGACACTATGATCTTTGGAAGACAAGCAAAACATTTTGTTGAAAGCAAGATCATCTTTCCTTTGAAAACCAACTGAAAAAAAACAACTGTATTCACCCTGGATTTAAGACTCGTTTCTTTACTCACCCTAGCACTTGTAGACACTGGGTCCCACCATGGGGATATAAATTCATAATCTGCTTTAAGTATCTTTCTGTACACATAGTTGTCGCCTCTTTCATCATAGAACGGTTCAAAGCCACAAAGGAGAATATATGTGATGACTCCAATACTCCACATATCTACTTCTGGGCCGTATGTTTTGCCATATAGGACCTCTGGGGCTGCAAAAATAAAAGAATGAGAAAAATAAAGACCGTAATGTCAACAATTTTGTAAGGATGTTATGTATCAGTTTGAATGAGAAGAGTATTTCACAAAAAAAATAATTCAGTTCTGCAGAGGGAGAAAAGAGTGACATTTTACATCCAAAACAAGCAACCCTTGCATACACAAAAACGAAAAAAAAAAAAAAAAGGCTGAGGTGTTTTCCTGTTTTATTGCCAAGGTGCTAGTGATCAACATCATCCATAAACATAGGCATGTGGGGAGGGAAGAATATGCCTCCTAGAGTTAAGTAGAGTTAAATTTTGTGCAGTTCTACCCCATGTGAAAGATGTGGTCCAAGTTTCTTTGTTGCTGGAAAGATGGTTCAGTCCAAATTTATAAGCAGAGAGGTCACACAAGCATGACTAAACATAACTGTCAAACACTTCTCAAGAGATAATAATAGAAAAAAAAAATATTAAATTAAAAATGCACTATGAACATATTTGAAAACACAGTGTGATGATACAATATGCAGTATTCTGTCAACTAGCGATTATATACCTCATCAAAACATCAAATAGAGAGGAAATCATCCTGACATGATACATAGAAGTAAATTACTCTGCAATATTTTATTTTAATCTCCATATTTAATTGTTGCATGGAGCCATATCTTGCAGACATGCCAACAAACTACAGTACAACATTATAGCATTATACTTCCTCTTCACAAATTTATCAATAGTTACTGACATTTTCACTCATAAAGACAAAATAAAAAATCTACATTTGTAGAATATGCTTTAATATTTATAAGGAAGTACCTGGGAAGTTGTAAAATACCCTAGGACATGAATGCGAGTAATTTTCACGGAATAGTTGGTACAAGTTGAAAATTGTGAAGAGATCATGAGTATTTTGTAGGGAAGCTAAGCAATAAAAAACTTGACATGTGATTGTTATGAGCAGGAGATTTTCCTGCTTTTCATTAACATGCAACTGTGACACTTTACAGGAATGGGTGAACAAAGAGAATATTTGTAGTTATAGTCAAGATTTACAGTATCATGGTGGGGGGACACAAGTATTTCAATTTCAATTTCAATCAGTGATTCACATAGTACATGGTATTAAAACAGGATGCAGTATCTACTACATTCAAATAAACAGTGTGTGTGAACAAGGCTTCCTTACTTAAATATGATACTAATAAAACAAAAGTTATGAAATTGTTTATTTCTACTAATGCTTGACAAAGGCCTTGAACTGCAAAAGAAAATTTTTATACTTGAAAGGCTCTCAGCTCCTGAATAAATCAGCATGTATTCGCCTGTAGGGTATGACTGCAACTTGAGTTACTTTTGCCAAGGACAAATGTGAAGTTGAAATGTTCAAATGTTGCCAATTCAAGAGTAGTGTTAAATCCATTGGACTATTTGATCTTTTCCGAACATCATAACATAATGAATCTGTAACCTATTTATAGCCAACATCAGCACGGAGGGTCACTTAGTTTAAATTCACTTCTGTCATGTACTTCATCATATCAAATGCCAAACAACAGCAAACCTCAACCCAGACAAATAAACTCTTTTAGTCGGCAATCAGTGCTCAGTTGAAAGTCAGTTACTGCTGCAGTGGATACAGGTTTCCTTCTAAGATTTCCCAGAGGCAATTTAAGAGTACGGACTTTGGCCTTCTGTCTGGCAAACCCTATGCTCTAAAGATGTATGTCAAAAGAGGCCCCTTATCCTCAAAGGTATCACCCACGTCTTGCTATTGTAACTATCACATCACTGTGTTAGTTTCTAAAATCATTGGGAATATCGAACACAAACCATAAACAAATCATAATTTATATCACAATGCACTTATCCATCAAAACAATATTAATTCTGGTTTACTTTTAACCCAGGAAGAATTACAACATCATGAGTGTTTTATTGTGTTCAACCCTTCCTTACTCAAACTCTATCAATTCTGGTATTCTTTCAAGTTTTTATTTTAAAGTGATCTTTCATCCTTTTCAATCTCCCTGCCATAATTTGTGACAAACAAAGAATTCAGAGAAATGAAATCGACCCATATAATTTTCAGATGGCCTCATTTCCGTCTTAATGATCACTAGTGACAGAGTCTTTGAAGATGAACGATCCTTCAAAGAAGTCGACTCAAGCCTTTTCTAATGATGAGAGCATTCATTAGTACCATCATCCTCACTGCCAGTGGTTGATGTGATGATGTGACTACTTCAAGGTTAATACGAAGGAAACTGATATTGTGTGTACAGTACAGACACTGAGCCAAAGCATGATATGGCATTAACATTAATCCATTTCTTTTTTTCTTTTTTTTTTGACAACAAGAGTGACATTCCACAAAAAAATAGGATTCTAAATGAACCTTCCAGTCTCCTTTGGGTTCAGAGTAGTTTAATCACCAAGAAAAGTCTCTCCTTGTTTCTTTGTGATATAAATGATACATACAGTATCTTGAACACATATAGCTACATTTAAAGGGCTCGCATCTCGCATTCTCGCATCCCAAACTGCAATTTTTGTTATGATTTACAGAAATTCTCAATTGGCTCAGATCTTTGATTGACAGCTAGTCCATACAATGCAAAGTATCATACCTCATATTACACAGCCTGTACTGTACTGAAAGTGTTTTGAGTATACATAGGGGTCTTTCATACTCACCTCAAGCAATAATTTGAGGTTGTGTTTGGATGAGAACGAATTTTAAACAGTCATGGGAGAGACTTAATTAAGTAGTTTAGGAGAATTACAACTGTTTGGGTGAGAGGATCAGGCCTTTAGAGTCTACTGACGGATTCATATCGATTTGGATACACTCTAGAAATTTTTTCAACTTTGCCAGAATCATTCTTGAGATAGTCAAAAAGGGACAAAATAGGCATATTTGTCCTATGTAAATATAAATGACAGTATTAAATGTTTCACTCACATCTTACAAATGGGATTAGGACAAAAATCTCAGTAATCATAGATAAAATTGATGTCGCTAGTTTTACAGACACAAACAATAATAACCAGGGTATAGCAGACTTACAAGTAGAGGGCAATATATGAACTTGTCACATGAATTGGAAATGGGTTCAATTCCAGTATTCTATTCAGTAATGGGATAGCCACTTTACCCTTGAGGGAAGCTTTGAATGACAACAATAGCTGAGCCTAAGCCTAAACAAAAAGGTACATTTTTTTCTCTTCATTTTTACTCTTCATTGTAAGCACTTGTTTTGTGTTGGCACAGTTGGATGAATCAACAAAAGAGAAACACAGAAGAATACTTGGTTTGTATTAAAAAAAGCACTGAACCAAAAAACATGTGAAGGACTTTACCATTTTAACCTTAAGCCTGAGCTTATATCTTATAGCAGGATTTGCGCATTTGGGGGAAATATTTTCACCATACAAAAAAAGAACAATTCCTTTAACAACAATAAAAAAGCTCACAATAATTAATTGTTATGATGCAAAATTGCAAACATATCTAATTTCCGTGTAAACCCTATTTAACCTAAAACCTGATCAACTTCTGTTCCTTGGTAAAGAGGTGGAATTTCATGGCAACAAATTACTAATTCTTTCAAGTATTTTCCAGACAGACTGAGAGTGGAATTAGAACAGACTTATTTATGTACTGTAGGAGACAAGTTTTAGCAATAAAGACTGACTACTGCATTCTCACTCGATTCCACAATAAGGGTTGCCACCATGTTGGGTAGCGCCTGTTGGGCTTAACCCACGATGGTAATTACAGACCAGCACAGGGCTAAAATTGCTTGCTTCTGATGGGCACAACAATGACCAACTTCAGGAAAAGCAATGTCAACTCACAATCTGAATAGATGAAATTGTGAAACCTTTGGATATATTCACATCACTAACACACATTTAATAATGTACTGCATTGCAGTATAAAACAGTACAGTTATTACCATGTGGCAGCTTAAGCCTAGCCTATGGGATAAATTTCATAAATGGGGAGTCACATTTGCCAGATCAGAAATTTAACTAAAATCAGGTTGGTGACCACCCTGCCTATGATGCCATTTCCTCAGGCAAACATATCAGCTGGAAAATGCTGTGCCTAACCTCAAGTGTGCTTCCATTTAAATCAGTGTGATTAAGATCTGATTGTGGCCTCCATTTTAAGAAGCAGGGAGTTACCTCATTGAATGGTTATCTACAGGTCATGATTTTTTTCCCCTTGTATAAAATGCATGCTTTGATCTCCAGTCACTCCATCCTATACAGTAAGCATTCTTTCTTGGATCATCTGTTTTGGGTATGATCCTCCAAAAAATGACAATCAATTTGTAGATAAATGATCTGGGAAAGAAAGTGTTCACACTTGCATCTTGACCACCAGCTCAGCATCAGATCTGGATCTCACCTCTTGCTTGTGGTCAAATAGAGATTTCGCTCACAGACTCCACAAAACTCCATGGTTTATAAACCTACCAGCCTTGACACTTACCTGCTATAGCTAGGCTATCTTTCATTTGCCTGCAATGACTGCTGGTAAGTGAGCTAACATTATATAAGTAACAGGTAAGGTTAGGTTAGATGGAGTTTTACAGTCCAGTTTCCAACCAATTGGTTAAAGTCAAGTTGACCAGTTAAGGAAGAGGGATGTAGATTCATGTATTTAAACAGTACCCAAACAACAGAATCATGGGCAGCAAGTAACTGGGTAAATCTAGAGCCTTACCACAGTAGCCTGGTGTACCACAAACTGTCTTCATGTTTACATCTTGACTGCAAATTTTTGACAAACCAAAGTCTGCTAGTTTGAGAGGCGCATCTTCATCCATATTTGCGTAGAGGAGGTTTTCTGGTTTTAAGTCTCTATGAACAATATCATTATCATGTAGGAACTGCAAGAGGAACAAATGGTAAGATTTTAATAGTTTCTTTGTCCGTTAACAGTAAAATGTTTAAAGACAGCCATTTATCCCTCCACACAATTCCAGATTGTTAAGCGCTGTTTTGCTTAATTGTCACCCATAAAATTCCCAATTTTCTCCAATATATGAAGCTCTTAACTTATGAAATATTTTGTCTACAAAAGGCAACAAAGTTTCAGAAATTTCAAGTGTTGTTCAAGAGCTTCAATCTGCAGGCTTTTAAAAATAACGATATAAAATAATAACAATCTTTAGTTGGAATTCCAAAATCCCCCAAAATTAAAATTCCATATTTACAGAAAAAGGCAAACATTTTGGTGGTTCTTGGACTTTCAAGATTTGAAAAATGTAACACAGTTCAAAACTGTATTCCTCCCCTTTAGTCACCCCTTACCTCTAGCAAGGAATACCATGGGCATACAACCCCCAGCCTATGGGGTGGGGCAGACAGAAAGGTTATGACCTACCTAAAGGTATTGTAATGAGTGAGTAAATTCCAATAACAGTTGACATAGTACCCACAATACCCATCAATATTATTGACTATGCTTTGTTTAAATCTATAAGTTACACAGAGAAAGGGGCCTACAAGTCATTGAAAAGTTGAAGCGGGATTTAAGCACAATGCTCTATTCACAACACTTTTCTCTCTAGACCTTAAGCCAGCTAATCAATTTTGGAAGGTGTGAACATTTGTTTGGAAGGGAGGAATTTTGCTAAAACTGGGATATGGCCATTGGCATGAGTTTACTGGATTGGGCATTACTGGAGATTATCTGATGAAGACATGAAAAAAACATGCAAAACAAAAAACTACAACAATGGGGAGGGAAAGATTCAATTTTGGGAGCATTATCCAAGAATGAGCATTACCACAAGGCTCCCTAAAAATACATTGACGAATAAACTGGTGTAAGCCTCTACTGTGGGCAGTATACATGTGAATACTTACAGCTACTGCAGCACATATTTGTCTGACAACACTTGCTGCATCTCTCTCTGTGTAACTTCCTTTGGCAACAATTCTCTCAAACAGTTCTCCCCCAGTCACTAATTCCAGGACCAAGAACAGTTCTGTCTCCGATTCAAAGATTTCATGCAACTTTATCTGTTTAAGAGAGAAACAGTAAAAATTAAAAGGTGATGTTCTACAAAAGTGCTTGAAGCACTGTTATGGCTGTAAGAAATGAAAGCATACTGTATTTGTTTCACTTCCATCAATTAGTGCTGACATGATACAGTAAAGAGGAACACAATATTACAGCCGTTAAATGCATATTGATGACAAGGGTATAAGCTGATGCCATTTCTACGTAAGCCAAGCATAACCATCCATTATATTGCTTTAATAATCATCCTGAATTTCAAGTCTTGTCCAGATCTTGAAATAAGTTTCCAAAATTTTGTAATCAACCACAGGGACCCTGGTTTCAATGTTTGAAATACATAGCTAGAAGAAAAATGGCATCAATCCTGAAAATAAATTTCTCTTATAATTATTTAGTCTCCATGGTTTTGTGCTTTAGCTAAACTTTCATTTCCATTTCAATACAGTAGTACACACACACATACATTTTATCAGTAATATGAGGTCAGTTTCCATACTGAAATGTACTTTCCAAGCTCTAGCAAACACTTGGATGTGATAAAGCATTTCTGGATCTCACCTGTAATGTCAACAACGTGACATCTCAAGAGGTATTTTTGACTGTACAAGCACCTTTGGGATCACTTCAAATCACAGCCATGGCTGCATTAAAAGTCCTTCTACTCTCTCAAGTTATCACAAGTTTACAAGTAACACCTACTTCAAAGGGCAGCCCTTAGCAGCAGAAGAGCTAAAGTATGGAGCAATTGCAAGCTATTGATCTGAGATAAAAGTTGAGACCTGTTCATTTATTAAATGACAAATGGAGTCACACCCACTCTAAATAAATACCTGAAAACTATGCTTAAAAGGGTTCCTTTTATACAATATTATGCCAAATTGTCAGCCAGCCACTAGGGTATGCCAAATATGACTGTCATATACAATATGCAGAGTCTGTGTATAAGCATTTCATAACTTAAAACCCATCTCCCTTCTCTGAAAGTTAAACAAATACTGAACTGAAAGTAACTGAAGGAGCAGACGTTGACACTACAACCAAACAGGCAGCTGAAGTTTGACAAGAAATAAAATAATGCAACTAGCAATTTGCTTGTTTTGATCAAGTCTAACTTTACTCTTTAATCTGTGATGTGGTACTGTAGTTACAGTAAGTAGTACAAATACCAGATTTATTTGGTACATCAAGTAATGAACGATTAGAGTGGAATATGCACAGGTCGAAAGATGGCAAACTTTTCTTATTCAAACACAACATTCTTTTGATTAAAACAAACAACAAAAGGAATTTGAATTTTTTAAACTATATTCAAATGGCAAACTCCAAACAGAATGTTGTACGCCAATATAAGAGAATTATTCATGACAAAGTGATTACAGTGGAATAATGCATGGTCACCTGACCATAACGGACTAATAGAAGCCGAGAACTAAAATACAAGTATGAATAAACTAAAAATTGACAGATTTAACTGATATTAATTTCAAAGGTGTAGGCTACCACCTATACAGTGACTGCATGTACAGCCAAATAAATATAAATTTGTAATCTTGGAATATTACTCAGCAGGCATTGAAATAAGCTTGACAAAGGGCACAGCCAAAATAAACAATGTGACTGTAGGTCTATGTTACATCATGAAATATTTCTGAGAGGCACCAAGGTCATCCATCAGAAAAGGCCTGATACTGGCTATGTGTGCTGCTGACATAGTATGTTATTTAAAGGGCCAAACCTCTCATCCCAAACTACAATTTTGGTACGGGGGTACCAAAATTCTCAATTGACTTAGCTCTTTGATTGACTGCTAATTCAAACAATGCAGAGTACCAAAGCTCACATTAAGCAGCATGAACAGTACTGTAGTAGTGTTTTGATTGTATAAATTGAGTTTTTCTTTACTCACCCCCAAGCAATAAACTGAGATTGTATCTGGATGAGGATGAATTTCACACAATTGTGGACGGAGCTTAAGAAAGAAGGTTAGGAGAATTGGTACTGTTTGAGGTGAGAGAACTAGGCCTTTAAAGTCCTGTTTCAATGGAGTTTCATAAAGTGAGTAATCTATTCCTGTAGATATGTACACAGGGAAATCCAAGGGTTCGTGATAAAGGAGGAAGAACCTTTAATCTCCTGCAACTTGTACCTCTCACAGTTTCTCATAAATAACTCATGTACAGTCTGAATACAAATAAGCAAGTTTTGGCAGAAGACCTCAAATAAAAGCTCAGTCTATAGTTGTACACCACATCTGAACCCTCCCCTGGTTCCCACTGGACCTGGTGACATGTAGGCAAACTGAAAACAATTCTGTGCATTCTATAGAGTGCTTCCACATAACATCACAATTGCAAAACCACGCTCACTGCCAGGCACAGATCAACAGTGTTTCAATGCAACAGTCACATGTGGGTTGCCAGCTGTTTCTCAGTTAGCTACAGTACACTTAAGGCATACTCCAGTAGATTTTGTCTGTCGAAAGGGGAGGAGCTTGCGACATAAGTGAAAACACTCCATACTTTTATGGAACAGTCATATTGTTGAGCAATATTGTTGGTAATTATCTCAAACTTTCATATAATTTACTCTACAAATACAAGGGCACATGCAGTACTGTTATTTGGGGTCACTAACCGAGACAGTTCATATTTTTAAAGATGACAATTCATTGTGATGTACAGTACTGTACCTGCAAGCAATATCCTCAGTAAATTAATTAATTTCACAATTGATGTTAATTTTTTTCAGAAGTAATACATCATCCTGCTGCATCAACGGCAGATAATTTTGAAGAACGACACAATAAATGATTGCTCTGCACCATTCCCCATACAGCAATTACGTTTTGGTTTCTCTTTAATATACTGTAAATCTTCTTTGACACAAAAGAGTTTTTTACTCATCTTAAGCCTGGAATTCAGCACCTACAGTTCTTCTAGTCCTAAAGTTTTATAATATTTCTACATTTCTAGCACAGATACAGTAAACATCGATAGTTTGATACTGATATGTGCAGCCACAGATGTATTAATGAGGGAAAAAAGTAACATCCCAACGAAAATCATGCCTCTCAAAACATTTGCACTTGACTTTCATAATGCCAAGAATTCAAATTAATATTTATAAAGACAAACTTCGTGTGCATTTGATGCATATGCATTTTAGTACTTTATTTTCTCCTCATCGAGCAAATCTGATACACAGAATCTATTCAAAATATTAGCTACTTACCACTCTGCACAATGAACATAAAACAAAAACTAAAATTATGGCTCATTTGCACAAATTCAAGTTTCTAGGATTGAACAGTATCTTGTTCTCATGAAGAAGCTAAAGTACATTAGATATTAAATTGCTCTCTAGTGCTGGCATATCAAGAAATACATTTTTTCCACTGGTTTATATAGTTAAGGTAGTTAGATGAAGTTAACTCAGTTTATAAGCAATTTGTGTAAGTCAGGCCAGCCACAGCCTTTTTTCCAGTTGTGCCTCAATGGCTTGTTTAAACTCTAAATAGATGGACTTTTGTGGCCCAGTTTCTAACCAATTAGTAGGTTGAGCCTGCTACTGTATGGCCTTTTTCCAGTTGTAGCTCACCGGTTTGATTTCCTCCATTGCTTTAAAGCACTGAACACCAAGCACAATGGCATTAGGTCCCATTTTCAAAACCTTCAGCATGTTCTGACCAAGACTTGAACTCCTCATCTCCCTCCCTACTGTAAGTCAGATGCTGCAGCCACTTGTACTTAATGTATGACCAGAATTCAAAATGCATACAGTACATAAATTTCTTTTCTATTGTAAAAAGTATGAATGTATTAAATGTACAACCTGCATTCAACCCTTTCATCTACTGAAGATAACTATTCAACCACACCAGCTGAATCATTATACAGTAAACCTTCCCTCCTCTCCCCTTCCAAATAATCAGCAACATATTGTTTTGGGATATCCATAAATAGTCTAAGCACTTTCTGAGTTGGGTTTGTAAATGGTAACATTGTCTTGTGATCAGGTCAGGTAAAATATATATAAAAAAGCTTTCAGTAATAAAAAGATATCTCTCCCCTAGCACTCTTTCAAAGAATGTTTACCCCAATCTACCTCCTTAAAGAAAGCACTGTAACAATGAAAGCAGGGATAAAAGCATTAAAGGTTCCATCCAATTTCTAGGACATTTTGCACTTTCTTCTACACTGTCGCATTATACAATACATCTGTAGATCAGAGCGGATCCTACTGTATACTATGCTTCTGTGGATTCTCAAACATACTGTGATTTGCAAACTATATACTAAGCTGTGGATGCATTATATTTTGAATCATGTATCATGCACCACAAGGGTAGTATTTACATCTTTCACATATCAATACAAAGTATATGCCAATGCAACCTGTGCATCCAGAAACCACAATAGTGTAAACTGGCATGAACCACACAGAGCAATTATCCAGCATGCCAAAGTAATTGCATTTAAGTGGACTAGGCTACAGGTCTGAACGAAGCCAGTTTCTGGTCGATCGCTGTGCAAATAATCAAACGAATCTGAATGCAATTAGAAAAGGGCCCTCTGTGGTCAAATCATCTAAAGAAATTTTAATAAAAGCCTCTGGCAAAAAAGATTTGGGAATTTGTGATAATGTCTCCAAAGGGAGAGAGGTTGGCACATATGAAATGCTGAGGCCCTGTGTCGAATCACTTTGCATTCAGGGAAAATTGAACATTGCCATGTATGTATTGCTAAAAATAGTCACTTCCAGGTTGGCTTCACTAGGCTAAATGTCTGCAACCCTGAGGGGCATTTAGTTCATGTTCCTAGGGAGTTTCAACAAAAGCAGGAAAATATTCACGAGGTAAAATATAAAACATTGTGGCACAAAAATGAATTCAAAGCCAATTAAAGTGTGTTAAATGAGGAAACATTAAAACTAAATCTTCTGAAATGATTGCACCTTCCAGCAGTAGCGGAACACTCCATGATTATATTGCTTGTAAGCAAACTCTTTTGATTTCCTAAAGGGAATAGCACTTTATAACTGCCCCACAATGACCTCACAAACTGACTGCTGTGCTTTCAATTAAAGTGTTGCCAGTTGCTACGATCACTGCACCCCCTCCCTCATTCCCACCATTTATGGTACTTGAAGCCAATGACACTAGTCATCTATAAAGATAAGTATTTAACCTCTCCTATCTCTTGGGAATCCTTATTTCCCAGACTCTTGAGAAATATTTCAGAATTATGTCTTCATTTTCCATGGTATCGGCCATACTCCCTGTGCAAAGGAAGCTTCATTAATCTTTCAATGTTACTGTGTGAACCTGAAAACATGAACACTTGGACGACAGGCAAATTGAAGCAGTGTGTGTGTGGGTGGGGGGGGGGGGGAGGAGAAAGAAGCTTTCCGTAAATCAGGAAACAGACATCTATGTGGTGATGTAGAACTGTACATGGTATATACTGTACAGCAACAACTTGCAGTTACTGTACAACAAGCTCTCTGGATGATAATCTACTCAAGAGAGCACCATTCCACACATCTTATGCTTGAAGGTTTAGTTGGAATTTATACAGCCTAGGCTAATTATATCAACTGCATGTACATTTTGGAAATATAAGACTACGTTCTCTACCAGCAATCTGAGGAAATGTTAATATGAGTATTAAAAGTTACATGAAATCATGTGTTTGATAATGGTTCAACAAATTAAAGCATTTGAAAGATGCAGAAGCTGTTGAGAAATGCTTGTACAATATTATACTAATATCCACAATTGTGTTTTTATGAGGTGTAATCTGATAGTTTGAGAGGTAGCAGAACCATTTAAATATTAAATGAGCTAGGGGGTGTTACAAATCAAGATGATATGGGTTCCTACCAGAACAAAGCAGTTGTTGTCTGCTCATTAAATGCTTAAAACAATAACATACTGTAGGAGGAAGTGAAGTAGCTCCTTCATCACTGCCCCTTACCTCCGTCACTCTTTATAAAACTTTTCCCTTGCTAGCTCTTGCTACAACTTCTCAGTTTTGAACTATGTCCAAAAATAAATGGGGAAATGGACACCATATTATCATAATACTGTAATATCACAATTGCTGAGGCTACTTCATCAAGTTCTAAACAGACAGTCACCTGCATGGGTGAAAAAGTGGAGAAGTTGAAAGGCTCCTCTTCAGGAAATTTGGGCATCTGGAAGAAAACCTCCATTTTCTGCACATGAAAATGTAGGGAAAATTGTGGGAAATTCTGCTCCCTTCCTGAATAGTAAATCTACTACCTTCCTAGGAAATGATCTCCTAAACTACCTGGTTTGGGAATCTACAAGCATACTTACCTACTATTCACGTATGTAATCTCCACTTACCTGCAGCTAACCCTGGTAAATTAATAGCTCCCAGAGCCAGCGTGCCCTTGCTCCATGCAACGAGGAGCAAGGATGCCCTTGGTCATCCTCTTCTCCCTAACCAACAAGACGGTGCTTAGTTGCGGGTTAATGGGGATTACAAATGTGAACAGGAATTAAGTAGAGGGGTGATGTAGATGCATTTTTTTCCCGCCCTGGTCACCTGCATATTAGTTTTAAAGTTCTGTTGGTTGGCTACATTTCTCCATGCGGTTGACCAATTCCTTAATGCGATCTGCACATTTTGGTGTGTGGCTGATTGACAAACTTCTAATACCCCCAGCTGTGATATCAACTCATAGCACTACTTATTAACTAACAACACTATTGATAACAAGAATGAATGACTGAGAAAATTATGTCCACTGTTCAGTTCAAAACTACCAGCTGACGAATTTATGGTGTTATTGACAATTCTTCCTCAATGCCCAGTCATTCTGTGGTAGGTGCTACAACTGTACGTGCAGTGCAACAATCATTACACAAGTAAGTTTTATGTTAATGCAGCTCATTGAGTTAGTTCATGAAATTCAACTAATTCTTTTAAACCTGCTAAGCTTTCTTCACATACCAATGACAAATGGTCAAACTTAGACAATCCCCCAAATTACAGGTCAGGGGGCTGTTCCACAATGAGTTATGCACAATCTTAAGTTTGATTCACCATACTTGAGCCAACAGTAAATCATACTTAAGATCGTGCGTAACTCTTTGTGGAATGGGCCCCAGGTCACCCTAAAATTCAAAATTTTAACTTTTTACTTAACTATTGGTTACAAAACTGGATTAATCATGCTAGTTTTAAGCATTCTCATGTGGAAGTACCCTAAAACACTTTTGTAAACTTATCATTATCAACTCAATGAGCCCCTTTGAGAGTACAGTAGCCTGTGGAATGTGGAGCACAATTAATCAATAAAACAGAGTAGTTATTAACATAAACATTTCTGCAAAATATCATCCTGAACACTGTATCTTGGTTGGCAGGGAAACTTAAACTTTTGTTCTTCTCATCATGTAACCCAACCAATTTCTGTTACTCTTCAAAGTGATGTTTGCTGTTCTCTCTTATCTATAACGTAAACCATAGTATTGATGATGTTACAGTGTACTGTGTCTCTGTAATTTAGAAGCTTGTCACAGAGCAATGCACTTTGCCACGTACTAGAATTTACGAAACATTTGAAGGAAAATCTTGTGTTTACATTACAGCAACAACACTGCAGGGTTAAAAATAGCTTGCAACATAAAGTCAAGCACTCAGTCTCACAAATAAGATGATCTGGCAAAAAAAAAAGGAGTGAGAAGGGTACAAACACTTGCTACTGTTTGGTCTCCCACTAACACAGTGCTAAAGTACTATAATTTAATTTCATTTAGAGATGAATTAAATCCCAGTCTTTTTTATGAAAATTAGGCGTCTCACATGGCAGGCATACATTAGTTGAAAAAACTGAACAAAGATATTACTGCTTCCATGAAAAGTAATTGATCTAGCACCTTCAGTGCTGTAGATGTCAATGGACTTTACAAGTTAAAAAGTCAAATGTTGGGGGTGCATTCCAAGGAGTCAAAGTCATCAATATTGTTATACAACCCAATAAGTGCAAACTTCACATAGAACATAGTGACCATATTCATAGGACCAAATGCAAATGTTATGAAGAGATAAACCACAGGTGCATATTCAGGACTCAATTTTCGTGGTTGTCCGATTGTCCAGGACAACTAAAATTTCATATGGGCAACCAAAAGAAAAAGGTTGGTTGTCCATTAATTTTTCTCTAGGACAGAAAGCGGATACTGCTGACTGAACAACTCTTTTGACTTTTTGCATCATACCATATTTCAGACTTCAAGTGTTTCTGCCTCTCAAACATCACATCTTTTTATTCTTCAAGACTATAAGCACATGAACACAATTAGTGTTTTGTTTCGGACAACCAAATTTTACTTGTGGACAGCTAAATTAGTGAAACCATTGCCCGAAGGACAAACATAAATTTTTCTGAAAATTGAGGCCAGCATATTGGTCCTTTGTTGACAGTGACAACAGTACTGGGGAGGGAGGTTCAATGAATAAGTAGGAGGCAAAGCCCCCAATATTTGTCAAGCATTTTAAAAAGTAGGGACCATTGTTAGAATTTCAAAGTGGATGCCGAACATATTCTGATGGTTCAAAGCAGCTTATGACATTCAGGAAATGAAGACATTCAGGAAATGAAGTTTCCTGCTATCTGGGGGGTTTATGTTGAATGAAATTTTCTTGTACACTCAGTATCAACTGACGGTGCTCCACCTAGTTAGTCTTGAGAAAAATGAAATTTAACCTCCCCCCCCCCATTATATTTCCCATTCTGCTGCCCCTCTTTGTTGACAAATCCATACAGTAGGGTCAAAGGTCATTAGTGTATGACTACATCAATGCAAACAACATTGCCCAATAAAGTCCATAGCATACACTGTCTGGAAACTGAAAGTGTGCTAGCATCATCATCCACAGGATAAATTAAAACATCTAAGTAATAGACCACTGCTACATGGGACATACAATTTTGGAACCTATGGTTCCGAACTTCCATAAAACCACTCGATCTACGTAGGTCTATAAAAGGAAATCAAATCATTAAACTCAAAACCAATTTGCAACGTAAAAATTACTAACCTGTCTGAAGAAATTAATTTGCAGTACACAAACTGCCCACTTGGATTTACAAATACTGTAGTTTCAACTTATATTTCAATCATGTGATTACTGTAAAACAATCGGACTTATGTACAAATGCATGCCCAAGTGATATCCACAAGGAGCTGAGGAAAGCTTACAGAAGTGGATATTTTCAAATATCCAGATATTCATTACTCACTGTGAAGTTGAAGAAAAACTTTAAGGGAAAGCATTAAACTACAGCTTGTTGGATGAACTGAATAATTTAATGTAAATAACGAACTCTTTACTTTATCTGCCCTATGATGATGTAATAATGTACAATGTGATTAATATAAATATAAATGATAATGCATGCATTGGCAGGTGGCCAAAACTACACCGTTCTGTATCTACCGCTGACGGCTTCCATATCTCTTCACTATAACATACTGTGATTCGTATCTACCTGCTGATTTCAAGGACTGTGTCAGCAACTTCTTCTCTTTACATGTCTTTCTATAAACTAATTTACAGTTAGTGGTGTTACCTCACCTCCTACAGAGCTGGGGTCTGTTGGCCTTGGAATTTAATGTGGTTTTGTAATGTGAAGGTAAAGTTCTCACTTAAGGAGTTTCCTAAATCCAACCAACTGCTTCTATGAATTAATCAATTTGTGAGGACAAAGATGGTGTTTAAGTACAGAAGCCATATGTACATATATATGAAATGAAGTGCGAGTGGGGCATTGATGTTTTTCTGGTGACCTTCTGCAAGTGAAGATAATGAATCTCATCGCTAGAGTAATCAATATCAGAATATTATAACGTTATAGCTCCTCCTCCAATGAATATTCAAATAACACCAGTGAGGACAATGATACGTACAGTACTGTATGGAAACCATGACATGAAACAAGATACACAGACCTGAAATTTCCACAGGCGTCAAAATTTTTGTGACTTACTTCTAAAAGTTTATGCTTACATCTCTCTTGTGGTTAATCAATTTATCAAAACATTGTAGCTTGATTCTGAGTCTAATGATGAATATTCAAATCACAAAATTAAGGACAATCAAGAGTACAGTACACATACAGAGACCATAAAAATCAATAAAGCAGAATGTTGTATAGAGATCGACCTTTATATTTTGGCACCTTCATGCTCATACCAGGTATTTCTCTCACCAGGTGAAAGTAATCAAGATCATAAAATTATAACATTGGCTCCTCCTCCAATGATAATTGAAAGAACACCAAAAAAAGGCTCTTGCAAATAAACTCTTGTCTTTGACAAAAATAGTTTTTAACATCTATTAAATTTCAGTTCCATGATTTGCAATGACCCTCTGGCTGGAGCTGCCTTCTCAGTCAAGATTGACAGCATTCACAGGGGTCAAGGTTCACTGCATCAAAGATTTGCACCATTTAAAACCAATGTACATACTGTCATCCTCCATCTACATGTTGGATTTTAGTGTAACTTGAAGGTCCACTAATAAATGGAAATGCTCTAATAATTCTTAAACCTAGCCATAACTGAAACCCTAATCTCACATGAGGATCACCCTTAAGAGTAATTACTCTATCATCCAAATCAAAGTCTTACCCTTCTTCCAACCTGAAATATATTTTCATGAAGAAATCA
Organism: Holothuria scabra; assembly: GCA_037179385.1. NCBI lineage: Eukaryota > Metazoa > Echinodermata > Holothuroidea > Aspidochirotida > Holothuriidae > Holothuria > Holothuria scabra. The sequence goes on along the minus strand of CM074188.1, from coordinate 13,609,064 downwards.
GAATTCTCCAGTCTGGCAAACTTTGCCCTTAGTGAACCTGCTCTGCTGAGAGGGAGCCCACTTAAATAAGCATGAGATAACCCAGATACTTGATTTTCAAAGTTAGAATATTTTATAATAGTTTTCAGATTGAGCATAGTTTTTGAATCAAGTAAAGACTGCAGTACAATGTCACAAATTCCCCAAAGCTCCCTGGTTTTGGAGTTTGTGAGGGACAACACAGTCTATACCTCCTACCACCCTATTTATACCATTTATACCTATATTTACAAGTACCGTCTGGCAAACTAAACACCGAGGTACTGTACTGTAGGTGAGGACCAAAATGGACTGAAGCAATCAAGCTGCAAGGGTGCCCTCTCAAAACTGTGCTGTTAGTTTACCAGGGTTAGGGCAGGTAATCAGGGATCACACACTGTAGGTTACAGTAGTCAGAATTGTAAGTTAGTTGGAGTTTTATGGCCCAGTTTCCAACCAATTGCTTTGAGTTGAGCCAATAGTGGCCTTTTTTGCAGTTAAGGCTCACTGGCTTGTTTTCCCAACTCCATTGCTTAATGCAAGCACCAAGCACAATGGCAGTAAAGGGATCACAAAGATTATCAGATATAGAAGACAGCCAATGTCAATTTTTGTTTTCTCCACATTTCTTTTTCAGTAGTACGGTAGTAGAGTGTTGCAAATCACAAGTGCATTATGTGAGTTTTTACATGTATTCCTACATGGACATTGTGGTAACACACATATTGCACACTAAATGCTTCAGTATATACCAGGTTCCATCATTCTAAGGACATAATTATATATCAGTAACCTGTGGAAGTTATGATACAAAAATATTACAGATATGTGTCACATGAAATGAGTGATCCAAAGACAGAAACTTCATGTAGAAATGTAGGATGTCGAAATACTCAGCATTTTATGAGAAAAATTACTGCAGGAGACATCTACATGACAGTATTACAATGTTGTAACATTTAGTAAGGAAAATTCCACATGTATGCCACTAGTCCTGTTTTGCTAATCTCTATAGGCAAACATTATATTGAAAAAGTACATGTCCATTTGCCCCCTTTAAAGCAATATCTAATTATCTTCTCTTCACAGTACGTGACTTTGAACAGTCAAAAGAATTTCCACATCAGCATTCTAAACCTCTTGTTACCATTAGAAATACACACAACTATAAACCTATCTGCACACTCAAAAAACTATTTCAGCTTCATTTGTTGTATGAGCTACATAATCTCACAAGAGAACCATCTAATACTGTATAGGAATCAAATGTTGACTGAATCTAAATCCTGTAAAAGATGTCAAACTAGAGACGCAAAACTCATTAATTAGCACCAGCAAAATTATAGGCCATGGTTTCACCTAATTATATTACATGCATTCAGTAATCTGTTATATCTCACAGGAACCATAATTAGATTTACTGTCCAACACAAACTCCAGGGTATATCTATGACCAACCACTTGATAGCTGTACCTTTTTGCAAATGCATTTCAGAAGTTTATCAATTGGGAGCTTTTGTAGCAGTGAGGAATAGAATTAAATGTCAAATCCTTTGCTTGCAAAAGTTACATCATAGATGTCTGTAGGATCAGGTAAAGGTGAAATAGGTAGCAAAATTTAAGTGGTTTCGGAGTGTATACACTCAAGTAAAAAGCCTGTGTACACTGGGCACATGTGTAACAAGATGTTGCCAACATAACTGGACACCAATGTTATACCCATGTACACGGGACACAAGTAGTGGACACAAGTGGACACATGTAGTGGACGCAAGTTGCGACACATGTAGCCACTTGTGTCTGCTCTGTACAACATTGTCTGCTCTGGCAACATTTTCAGACACAAGGTGTTTTTGGCAACATGTTGCCACAAGTGTCTTGGTACACATGTATGTCTAGTGTGCACAGGCTTGTAGGCAAGTCAAAGATAATTGCAGTACATGTGTCAATAGGAAGTGACAAGGAGAACATCCACCATTTCTCATTCAGTTTACTATTTATAACCAACCTATTTTCATACCTCAATATGCTCACAGTATGTTCACTTTTCACCTCACATAATATCTATAACATATGTATATCCAACGAGTCATTTACTAGCATAAAAAATATTTTATTACAGTACCTTATAACTTACTGTCCTCCATGCTATGGAGCCTATCTGTATCGACATTCTCTAACAATTCCAAAAGTGAGACTATCCTTCTTCAAAGACAAGAAAAACTACATTTGAAATCCACAGTACTTAAGGGAATACAACAATTCTCTAATCAATTTATTTTTTCTACATGTGATAGGTGCTCAAGGAACTTTTGTGAATATAGAATGAATTACATTAAAACACAAGATATCAAACTTCCATTAACAATACAGCACCTCTCATAAATTTCCATTTATGTTTTGCACAGACAATATACAACATCAATTTGTGGCTATGATTTTAATGTACATGAAATGATAGCAGTGACTTTTTCCCAGCTTTTCGAATACCACACACCAACCCTGAATACTTCCTCCCAATAACTGTAAAGAATCATGGGTATTTAATTAGAGTGGAAACGTTTTTTTTGTATTGCAATAAACTTCAGGCAAACATCCCAAAAACAATAAATGGCTGAGAAATAAAACCAGGTCAGGGAGGCAATCAATGAAGATGAGCATTGACACTGACTCCTTGCCTATCGCACGTACAGTACGTACATACAATCATAAAACTCATTCCAGATGTTTTGCAACCCTACCAACAGAGAAACGGTGGGTTGGAAATTAAATACACCACAGGAAATAAGGCGATTTTGAAAGATTTGACAATTTGGTTCTCTTATGTCTTTGCATTCAGGTGCTTGACTCGCTATGAATGTCAACTATGTTTAGATTTAAAGGGACCATGGCACTATGGTGGCTACTGTACTGTACATACACTAGTAAATACATATTACAGTTACAGCCTCCACAGACCGGGAACCAAGCAAGGCCTTGCTTGAACATCCATAATTAGCTGGTTTAAACACAAAACAGAAATTTTTGAGCTAAATCCAAGCGTGTGTACTTTTTCTTCTCAGCATTATTTAAAGGCCAAATCTTCTCACCCTAGGCAGTTCCAATTCTCTTAACAAACTTACTTGAGCCTTTCCCACAAATGTTTGAAACTCATCCTCAATCAGACACAATCTCAGTTTATGTATTCTGGGTAAGTATAAAGTACAAGGCCTTTTTAGCAATAGTATGCATAATCATACTCTCAGAACAGTACTGACTGACTGCATGGTCAAGTGGTTAGAGCATCAGACTTGCAGTTGGGAGGTCAGGAGTTCGAGTCCTAGCCACGCCATACCCAAAGACTTAAAAAATGGAATCTACAGCCATTGTGCTTGGTGCTCAGGCAATAAGCAATGGAGTATAGGAAAACAAGCCAGTGGGCCAACACTGGACAAAAGGGTGTGGCCAACTTGACTTGAACCAACTGGTTAGAAACTGGGCTGTAAAAACACCATGCCTACTGTACCTCAGTAAAATCATGTGTCATATGAGCTACAGTAATCCTCATTTTTTTAATTTGATGCCAATCAAAGAACTGTGCCAATTGAGAATTTCTATAGACTACTACAAAAATTGTAGTATGGTTAAGAATTGGCAGCCTTTAAAGATTACATTGCAGTTTGTACAAACTTGTTACAGTGTGTGAATTAGAATACTTTGCTCATTTAACTCACTGTAAAATTCACCCATGTTTGGAGTAGCAACCTGCAGCTAAATCTTTCAGAATGTTCATTCACTGCAAGGGATGTAGCACATGTAGGTGATGCTAGGTGGTGACACCCAGCATATTCACACCCAGCACTCCAGGAAAATACACCTCTCCCTACCTACCACAAATCTGCCTAATTAGACATAAAACTTGTCCAAAATTCACTCCCTAAATAAAATGTGGTAAAAAATTAAAAATTAATGGCTGAAAAAAAGGGAAGATGTCATGGGGTGGGGTGAGGTGCTTTTCCCAGATCAGACAATTACCCAGCACTCAAATTTGGCTAGCCACATCCCTGCTCACTGCATTAGTAGTATTAAAGGCACATAAAGCACATGCAATAAAAAAAAAGGTTGAAGGGGTACAGTAGCTTTAATGGTGAGAAAGCTATGCTGCCTCCATCAGAACCTGGAAGTATAAGGAAATTAATGCAGCGTATACTTCAACAACAGAGAAAGGCTACATAAATTTGTTCCAACAATGTGTCTATTAAATTCTGTACCACACATAAAGGGAGTCACTCTTTAAATGAGACCTTTACTTGCACATAAATATGAGTTATATCATACAGGGAGGTGTTAAGAACTTGGTATTTCTGGTTGTAGTTTGCATGACCTTCTTTTAACTACCCCAACTCTCTGGGAAAGTGCTGTTCGACATAATTTACCTAACAAATGGTCCTGAACTGTAAGTGATCACATGCTAATGTAAATTAAACACATTAACAAAATTTACAATTGATGGTATTTAATAAAGAAATGAGAGGTTACTTTTACCATAAAGATTTACTAAACATTTCAAAGAATTTTAATAATAACTAACATTATCTTACATATTATGGAAGAAGATCAGACCAAACCTTTTTTAAATCTTTTCCATCTACTTATTTTCAATTACAATCTAGAACCATGCAGTAATCAAAGTGTGGGTATGTGGGTAGGGGTGTCCCAATCTTTCTTCCCCTCCCCCAAGACTCTCTTTCTTTCCTGCTATGCCACTTCCTTTTTGGAGACTCTAGATCATGTAGCCACACTTAAAATGTTTCCATGAAACCTGCAGGTTGAGTTCACCAAACCTTGTGCACCACTGTACATACACAGACAATGGACATTAAATTGATAATTGTGAAGTTTTCCCTCTGATCATTTCCTAAACAGGGTAAAAGAATACAATTGGAAACTAACTTGCATACTGCACAGCTAATGAATGCACTCCATACTTGACAAATCTCGTGGCAAACTCTAGCACACATTAATAACAATTTGAAATAAATCAAGCACTGTGCAATAATAGCTGTTCCACGAATTGTGAACACTGTGAATGTATATTCTAAGGTAAAATACCCATTTGATTAAAGTGATTGCCCAGCCTTTGGCTGCAAAAGAAAGACACTGTAAATTACAACTGCAGTGCTTTAAAGGGACATATTCAGAGCAACACTGTTTCAAGATGGGCCACATACTTAAGAAACAAACAGAAAATACCTTACTGAACCAACATCCTTACCAACATACTGTACGTACTCTAGCAACAGCATATACAGTATATTTGCCAACAATGCCATGCATTACAAGAGGTATGAATACTATATACTTCATCATTGGCAAAATTGAAAACTTTGGGTTTACAAATTAGTGAGATGCATAGAAGTGTTTAAACTTCACCAGTTTGCCATCTGCAGTACTGCACTGCAACTCACTTAAAAAGTGCTGTGTCATTTTCTTGTTCAAAAACAATTTTCAAATATTGAACAGCATGAAAAATGAATTCTAATAGTCCAACTCCCATCCTTACAAGACATTCTTGAGCCCAGATATAAAATGCTGAAGTTTATTTCCTCAAATTAAAATGGTACACTGCACAATAATTTGTGATGTCATTGTTGCACTACCCAAATAACAATCTTTGTATTTCTTTGTTCTTCTGTAAGTTACTACACCTTGTACAGTAACAAGGTGTGATAGCACTCTTACTCAATATGAGGTGATGTTAAAATGAAACCCTCTCTGTGCAACATGCTATACAAACAAACAGGAAGTGTTCACGGTCATAAAAACATTTTTAATTTTGAAGGGAAACAAAGCAGGTAATATGAGTTGTACAACAAGAAAGTCGCAAATTACTGCACAATTGACAAATTTGTTTTGAATGAATAAATTTCAACATTTTATATCTTGGCTCAAGACTGTCCTATGAAGAAGGGAGTTGTAAGAATTCACTTTTCATGCTGTTTAATATACACTTTTTATTTTTTTGGCTTGAGGTGTGCTTAAACAGTAGCTTTTGCCAGATGGATAGCATAGGCAATACTGTAAGTGTCAATGAAAAGGAATTGAGAAGAATCAAAATAGAAAGAGTACAATGCAGTACGAGGCCATTGGATTTTGGAGGAGCCATGGTTTCCATTGCATGCTTCGTCCAAATATGATGAAACCACACAACCTAAAAATTAGTCACTTCCAATCATTTATCACCTCATATATCCTTAAAAATCTTGGTATTGAAGCAATACTGTACAGTATCTTCAACTTTGCAAAAAAAAAAGCATGAATTCAACTATACCCACCTCTTCCTACGGCCTCATGAAAAACTACATTTGAGGACGTAACATCAACCAATTGCAATTTGGTCTGTGGACAGCTGGAAAATTGGATGGATGGGATGCACTATATCATGAGGTCCTACACTCAGTATTGTACATCCTACAGTAATTGTGTATTATTACATTAGAGGTGCAAATATTGTTACTTATAAATATTCATGGAGTCTGGCAAGCTCATTAAAGATTTCCACTCAGAAGTATATTCATTAGTGTGTACCTAAACAGCTAGCATGAAGAATGTATGGGACAGTACAAAAGTAAGCCTTCCAATATAAACCCCCTTTAGTGAGAAGCAGTGTGCTTACACTGTAAAAGTAACTCAACTCATTTTTACATTAATGGCAGTCCCGACAATGGTTTCTACAGCAGGATGCATCATTTATGATCTCTGCATAACTCTCAAGTTAACTGAATTTTCTCTTTGATTTGAGAATCTGCCAGGCAATCATGCCATATGTAACATGAAATGCAATAGACAATCTCTTGTTTCCTCATACAATTACAGAAGGGTAGAAATGACAGGCTCACTTCTCTAAAGCTGCTTGAAACTAAGCAGAGTGCAATCATGCAAAACTGCCGGAAAGCAATTATTTATGCACAGAGTTCTGAAAACTTGCCTTATCAAATTGAATTATAGATAAAGAGAGAGAATTGAACAATATCAGGATAATGTTTAAGGGTATTGCATGACTTTGAATCAGTTTTATTGTTTGAAGGAATTTATATTTTTCAAAGGTAAATATATGGAATCTACGACTTTGTTTGCTTTATTTAATAGACAAGAGAATAACTTGAAAAACACTGGGATGATGTGATCACACTATATCTATTCCTCAAATAAATATATCCATTATGTCTGTATGTTATTTTTTGATGTTTAGTCACAAAGTGTAAATGTACAGGATATTAACTTTGTAAAATACTGCGCAGTACTGTATTTTACTGTAATACTGTTTCTTTAGCATGAAAATTGTATACAGCCATTTGTCACCCCAAAATACAACCCCCAACATACAGACAACAAATTAATTGAATTGATACTGTATCTCTCCCTGAGTGTCTTCCCCAGCCTGAAAAAAAAGGTTTTAAAACAACCCAACAATATGAAGATATTCTTTCAACTTGACAGGGTTTATTCTAAAAGGTAATTCACAAGAAAACTGATAAGGAATGGTACTGTACAAGAATTCACACATAAGTAAGAAGACAAGATTATTACAAGACAGAATGAAGCAAAATGGACAATAATTTAGCTAGGGTCAATATGGGTTCCCTCTGTGGATACAGGAATACTGCTCAGCCAACATAAGAATTTTGGACACTGTTATCATAACATGTACAGCAACAAACCGTACTGTATGGAATGGTTAAACATTTTCAAAATGTTTGTTATGCTCCAAAGTAATGCAAAAGAAAAGCATGAGAAAAATTTACCAATATGTTTATAACTATAGAAAGCCAAAAGACCTAGTGATTCCTTGCCGCTGGAGTGTGTGTTTTTTCTTTCTGTATTTTTTCAAATTGACAGGGCTTCATAATGTACAGTACTCAGCATACAAGTTTCCTCCATGGTATTATCATGTAAAAATGTCAGACTTTGAAGGATGGTGGCCCCGAATGGTCTTTGACCTCCACATAAAACTATAGCAATCATTAAACCAATATGCACCATCTACTATACATACCTGATATGAGGACCCTAACAGTTGCCTTTCTTGAGATACTGTGTAAATAAGTTTGTCAGACTTTGACCTATGCTGACCCTACATGACCTTTGAACTCCGCAAAAAACCATAGGGATCATGTACTCAAAACATGCCACCACCCTTCACATCACATACAAGATTTGTAATCACTTACCCTTCTTGAGGTAATGCTTCTAAGGAATTTATCATTTGAGCTCTTGTGACCCCAAATGACCTTTGATCTCCACCAAAAAGGAGGGATCTACTCAATATGGCCAACCCAAACACTAAATATGAGATTAGTCACACATACCCTTCTTGAGATATGGTGTTTACAAGCAAAAGTGTTACACACACATACAATTATGTACACACACTCACACATGCGCACATAGCAGATACCCGTACTCAAAGCCTTGAAGGGTACAGAGGGAACAGTTACCCTGAAAGTCCTTGGAGTTCCTCTTCAGCTGGTTAAATCATGCAGCATGTGAATGCCGTGAGCGAGGGTGGGCTCTTGCATACCATTAGACAGAGCTTGTGGCAGTGTTCAAATTTTCTGGTATCTACACCAGTTATGAGTTCTGATTGTGTGCGGAAAGATGGGCAAGCCTTGAGCTCTCATGAGTGGCCTGTACCTGCTAAGGCATGGTTTACAGGCACACACACACACTCAACTTCACCATCGCACTGATTCCTTGCCTGGCCTGGCAGAGGAATCAAAAAGTGAATGGAAGGTTACCTTTTTGTTTCTCTTCCTTTTCCTTATTCCATATGCTGTCCTCAACCTTCTCCCCCCCCTCCCCCTCAATATTGTAAATACTAAACTTCAAAATATCCATGGACTTCAGCCTACAAATTTAAATGGCACACGCAGTCACCCAAACTGATTTAGGAGCAACAGCTAAATCTCACCACTTTCTCCTCACTTCTCTTCAAACTATCTTTCTTTTATTTCTAGTAGTTACTTGGAGTATTTTCACATGGAGGAGGAAAAATATTGTCACATGACTCTCAAGAGCCAATCAAGAAAAAAAAGGCAGTCCACTACACTACTTGAAGTTAGGATCACTAAATTTCCCATTTAATCAGTTGTGAATACCCATAGGTCAATATTAAATACACACATTATGTCACATCTACAAATCTACAAGTTACTCCAAGCTGTTCATGTACCTGTTCATGTGATAAAGCATAATGCATTGAAATATATCAGCAGGCAGAACTTTTGTTTCTTGGAGAATGAAAAAGAAACGGAGCAATATAGCAACATAATCAATTCCTCATCACTTTTCTCATCTCTACATCACTTTTCTAATCTCCTCTTAAATGAAGTTTATAATGTTGTAGAGAAGTTCTTCCTTTATTGTCCTTTCCTTTCAATAACTATACAAATGTATAAGTCCAACAAAGTCAGCGGATGCCTTAATTTGATAGCCAGCTAAAATATTTGACTGCAAGGACTGTTGATGATAAAAAGGATGCAATTGCTTATGCTCAAGGCTAACACTTATTGCAAAATGAAATTGACTTTTTTCATCACCAGGTTCTTGACAAGTTATCTCAAGCGAGTGTGAATAGTTACATTTTTATCTTCACAATGAGAGATCGTTGCTACTTCAAACTACTGAGACGTGAATTGGATCTCTTTGTCATTTGCAATGAATTTGAATGATGCACAGCTTAAAGAATAAAATACACAATAAATTACTAGAGGGTGTGAGAGTGCAGATTAATATTTCAAATCAAACTATTCTTTGCTGAGGTCTTTATCAAAAATTGCTTTTGAAGCCATTAGAGACAAACTATTTGTTGAAAAAAGTGTGATATTTCAACACTTAAATATTTTAAGAAAGAATCTTGAAATCACAGTGAGGTGTGGATTACAATGATACTGTTTGTAATATGAATATTGTCACATTTTATTGAAAACAAAAGCATTCAACACAAAACTCTTCACACAGGTCACTTAAAATATCGTAACAATTGGGGATGAATGTGAAAATTCACAAAGATCACCTTATAATTTGAAGGATGACCTTTATGATGGGTAAAAGTTGTTCAGGTATGAGTTGCTGAATCAGAAAAGGGCATGTATCATGAAAACAATCTGAAATTAGTAGGCCTATGTACTGTATCCAGGCCTCCACCAACCTTTCACTTGACTGTCTGGAGTCCAAGATGGGTACAAACAATTACTTCAGCAAGAATAGTGCACTGCTTGAGACCATAGTCCACCAGGCAACTACCCCAGAAGCCTCAAGTTCAATTTGAAGGCATTTCCAGTGGGTTTTAACTATGGTCTTGCAAAAGAGGTGAAAATATTCCAGACAATGACCTAACCCTGTAGCCATATCTTTCTCCTAAGTCAAGATATATCACTTTAAAGGGCAAATGCAGTCACTGCAATTTGAACAAGGATAGTACTGTAGTCTATACTGGTTATTTTACTGGTTATGATTGGTTATATTTGTTAAAAAGTATCTCCACTTTTCAACAAAGCCAAAGAAAGTTATGTAATGTGGGCATGTTGTGTCAGATTTCTTTTGATTCTCTTTGCAATTGCATTTACTGTTTGTCCATAAAATATGATATGGTTGGAATGGTTGGATATCTTATGCTGTAGACTAGCATTACCCAGCACCATATGTGCTTAAAGGCCCAGTTCTCTCACCCCAAACACTACCAATTCTCCTAACCTTATACTAAAGCCCCTCCCACAGTTGTCTGAAATTCATCCTCATCCAGACACAATCTCAGTTTATTGCTTCAGGGTGAGTATAGAAAAACTCAATTTATATAATCAAAACACTCTCAGTACCGTTCATGCTGTGTAATATAGGCTTTGGCACTCTGCATTGTTTGAATGAGCTGTCAATCAAAGAGCTGAGCCAATTGAGAATTTCGGTACCCGGGTTCCAAAATTGTAGTTTGGGGTGAGAGGTTTGGCCCTTTAATGTTCACTGCAGCAGCATCAAAATTACACATAAAGTGAATGCAATATATGCCAAATCAATGCTGCTGTGAAGACGTCATAGATTCCCCAAAATGCACTAAATTTCAAGAAAATTTGCATAGCTTTTAAAATTAATATCTTCCAAATGCTTAATATATACTATTGAGTTGCAGTTTTCACAGCCTGAAAGAAAAACATTTTCTACATATTTTGAGGCTAATGAATTTTGTCTCTGGAAGATCCGTTAAAGGCATATTTGATGTGGGCATGAAGAACATTCAATGCAGACAAATAGCCTAAGAGAACAGCTAGCACAGGAGACAAAGGCAAAGTTGGATTAGCAGTTACAGTAGCTGGTCCACCCCAAGGTCATATGAGGAAATACGTGGTCCATATTTGTAGTCACGAGGAGATTGTTACACTTCCTGTTTAACTTATGTGAAAGTCCTCTAAGAGGATTACATTTTTGCTGTCTGGATCAACAATGAATCATTGTGTTAGCATCCATCTAGTATGTCATAGATGCATGGTGTGCAACTAGCAGTGGCCAGCTGACACATAGTGACAGTAGCTAAGCTAAGTGTTAACAATATGCATGGTCTTCAAGTTTGTGTGCTTAGCTTAGATGCAAACAGAAGATGGAGCACAGTGTGGAACGGGAAGTCAGATTCAGTGACATTTGCATTGAAATCTGATATGTGGTTGTCAAGATATGAGCAGGTAAAGTTGTCACATTTTCAACAAAAAGTTAATTTGATACAAGCCCTTTTGACACTATAGCATCACATTTATGGACATTTATGTTAAAAACTTTGCAACTAATTTTCTCCTCAACAATCCCATGTGGATGGAGTTGGCTCGCTGGTTTAAGCATACCGTATATTCTGTAATAAACGCTCCCCCTCTAATAAACGCCCCCCTTAAAATTTTTAACAACTGCGTAGGCCAAGGCCTCCCGCACTACAGGCCCAAACCACAGATTAAGCTAGTGTTTGACCGGTTATGCATAATCATTATTTAATTTAACAATAGGCCCGATGCCGATTACCGATTATTAGAAAGAGGGAAGACACGTGTTTGTCCCTAAAGTACGCGCCCCTTGCTTTGTGCATATCGTTCAAGTTGGAAAATATTGGGAATAGTTCCATTTGTTTTATGAATGGAATATCATTTTTGTAGGCCTAATATTTTCTTTTCAAATGTGGAGATATAAACCAATCGTTAATACAGTAGGATTGTTTTCAGTCGATGTCACATACCCTTTGATAATTTAGCTCTTAGACAACATCATGCTCTGTTTAGCTTTCATCCACCAATCATGTCGGAACATTTGCAGTATTTTACTGTACTGGGTTGTAGTTGTGTTAATGTAAAGCAGAATCCCGCTTTAGTGAGGCCATGTAGAAATACGCAATCATAATAACCTTAGCGGTTCTGTGGCAGCAAAACAATTGCACCCGATTAACGTATCCTATGGTTCCTTACGGATATAAATATCCCCGTAAATTTTTAGCAGTTCTTGTCCGAAACTTACGTCTTGTTTGAAAAAAATCTGCAATTGAAATGCATGCAAGTGAGATCCCCGAAAAATCCAATTACGCAGAGATTTGTGATGTTGTTTCTTGTTGAATTTAGCTCGGGGCTCGCCCAGCTGCACTAGCTGGTTATATCAGCATAGGAAATGTGATCGTCGTAACACATAAAAACTCAATAGAAAAGAGGCTCAAGGCTTACCATATCCACACACTAAATCACATAGGCGATGGCCCGAGTTGTGATTGGCTGGCTAGAATCATCGCATTTGAACCAATCACGACGCAGGGGCAATTTAAATTTTGCAATGGATCATATGCATATGATGTCACCGAGCAAAACATGATGCCTTGTTTGGCGGTAAAAACAGACACGCACGTAAGTGCGTGGGGGAAGAAGTAGCCTGCATGAGACCACGTGCATCACTGTTTTCGTTGGCGATGACGTTCACATTTCACAAGTCCTACTGCAAATTACATTATGGAAGGAATGCTAGAAATGGCTTAATTTATGCAGGATAATAACCACCGAACTTCGAAAGATTCTAGGTGCTACGTGGACAAAACATGCACAGATATACATGGTAAGCTTTGGGACTTGGAAATACAGCCAAACACTGCAGCTCGGGTAGTCTGTACTTGTGCTTTTGTACAGAACAAATTGCACAGCAACTTACGCTGCACTTTTTCCAGACTGCAAGGAATACAATTCTGGTTATACTACATTGTTATGGGGAAAATAACCAACGATTGCGCTCATGGTAGGGGTATAATTTACACGTTTGTGCTTATCAATGCATTCCGTTTTGGCGGGAAGGACTGAGCACGGTATCGGTGGTAATGATGGGTTGAATGGCAGAATTTTACCGATGCCGATTAGTTAATTTTTTACTACAATATACCCTCAAATAAACGCCCCCTTTTCAAAAATGTAACACCTCTGGGGGCATTTATTACAGAATACACGGTACTTGGTTTGAGTGTACCTTGCATGCTGAAGGTCCCCACTTGAAGGGAACCACTTGGAAATTTTCTGGGGTCTATAAATTAGCTTGTTCAGCTATAAATTAGCTTGTCCTCGATGAGCCAAATGGCTTCCTGACCCTCAAAGTGTTAAATTAAATCCCATGTTATCAGATGACGATTACAAAAGTGTCATGAGAAGTTTAAAAACTTTGCATTCCACACAGAAGGTCCTGTTCCCATTTACTTCTAGATCAACAAAAATGACAAAGCAATCTCATTTTCAATGTGAGAAAGTGAAATAAAATCCACGGCTCTCAAGCTGACTTTGAAACACAAATCTAGTGACTTCATTTACTGATATCTCAAGAAGCACACACAGGATTTGAATGAAGAAATTACCAATATGTGTAGATTTGATTCGTCTGCCACTTATGAAAATCAAATTTCTGCCTACACTTCCCGTTTAAATATGACAATCACTGTATCTTGATACTTACAACATTAGGATGATTCAATCTGAGAAGAATTGCTACTTCTGATCTCACAACTTTTTGATCCACCTGAAAGATAATGTGAACATTTGAAATGTAAGTAGAAGTTGAATGCAATACTTTTGAGCTTACAGTGTAATCAACCTTTTGCAATGAGGACAAATGTATAAGACCAGAAAAAGTGCATTTATAAAAAGACTTTCACTCCAAGATTCACTACATAATAGTATATGTAAAGATATTTCATACCAGAGCAAAAGGTACAGCAGTTCAGAGTTGGAACAAAGGTGGTTGATTGTGTGATTCCAGAACCCAACTCAGGAGTCCTGCAAGGAAGATTTTTGTCTGTGGGCTACTGCATTCCTGCTATGTTTTGTACATATTATCTGCAATCCTCAAAAAAATAAAAATAAAAAAAAAACAGGACAACTGTTGGGCCTAAAATGGCATTATATTGCTAAAAGGGATTCCCGGTGAAACAAAATCCCATGTCAAACACCTACCTTTGTTACTTAATCGTTGCCTGCCCTTTAACCCTACACTTAAGAAGCCTGGGGCGTAGCCAGGATTTTAAAAGTTGTAGGCACAAAGCAGGCGCATCGCCAGGGTGTTGGTATGGGGGGGGCAGATAACACAGGAGACCATCTAAGCGGAGCACCACATGGGTTGGCACTGAGCATAAGCCAAAAATTTTTTGTTTTACAGACCTGCCAGATCGCAGGAAATGGCCTCTATGACTCTATTTGAACCTAATGGAAACCCCCTCAAAATTGCTATTTTTTTTACTTCATAGTTCTCACTTTTAGGAGAAAACTGAATAAAGAACAGTGAGAAAGCGGTGGCGAAGAATATCTGTTACGTCTCTCGCCTTGGGGTATTAAGCTTACACTGTTATCTCGTGGTTGAAAACCCATGGGAAACCATCTAAGGGGAATGCCACCACCGGTTGGCGCGGAGCGCACAGAGAAAATTTTGGTTCCACAGACCCTCCCAGATTACAGGAGATGGCCTCTACGTCTCTAGACATCTCTATTTGTACCTCACCCTGCCCCCTACGAAAATAAAGAGCTTAAACATATTTGAAGGGAACGTGTAGAAGCATTGTAGGGACATGATTGTTTCAAATCAACAAGATTTTAGTGGACGATTGCGGCAATTTTGAAGTTTCCTTTCATTTTTTAATGTTCCATTTTTATATGTGCTTTTTTTAAAGACGACTTAGCCAGCATACTGGCTATGCCCCTGGAAGCTTCTCCAGTGTCAAAGAGATGGCAATGGACAAATTTCTACATGGCATGAAAGTCTTCACGTGCCCCTTACTCACCTCATAATTTTCATACCAAATGGACGAACACAAACATTGTATACAGTTTGCCCAAACTAATTTACTCAGCATGTGAACAGCAACCTACTGGTTCTTTTGTCCTTCTTTCATTAGCATCTCTAGATTACCTCCATCTAAATAAAAAGGGACCATTCACTTACTTTAATGCATCCACATACCAAACTGCACAAAACCTACCCAATTAAGTTATCTAACCAAGTTTCCTATCTTGCAATATTGTGTGAACACAGTTTTCAGATATTGACCCCTGGTAACCCCAGGTGACCTTTGACCTCCACAAAAACAAAGAAGCTCTCCCTTTTAATATAGGTCATTTATGTACCAAGTTTGAAAACTGTCAGACATTCCTACCTTGAGATATTGTGTTAACAAGCAGAGTGTCAGTAACACACATACACATGCATACTGTACGTACACACACAGGCCATCATGACTGCAGTGGTTTCTCTTATCATTGAAACCAAAGAGCATAAAAACCCAACAAAATAGCACCAATTCCCATCAAAATCTGTCAAAAATTGACCATTTTACATAGCAATTTTTTGATTTGCACCTAAGCATTAATAAATATGAGCTCAATATATGCAAATTTTGACATATCATGAGAGTAGGGATTGGACAAAAGTGCTATTGCTTTTTTTGCGGCGTAATTACATTTTTGGATTAAATTGCCTTTTTTAACCTTATAAAAGGGTCAATTTTTTCACCACATTCCCCCCCAAAACAAAAATATTTAAGCCCAGGTTATAGAAAATGCAACCAAACTAGAACAATGGGTGTCTTTAAGAAATTTATACAAACAAAAAAGCCTTGCATATAAGCTGTATCACATACGGTATGCAAACAGAATGCCAACTTATCAGTTCTTATCAGCCATTGAATTAGTTGCCCGCTATTAAGCCTATCATAATCAGTTTACATATGCTATGTACATAGCGTACCTAGCGCTAGTTGTAGAGAGCTGCCAAGGTACATCGAAAGCAACAGCGAATATGGCGGTGTGTATCACAACCGATGAAATAGATCAAGATTTTTACGATCTCATTTCTATTTTACCTATGTACAGTATTTGCTTTGTAAATTTGGACAGAACTGTTTTGGTTGATTTTGAAAAGATTTGCATAAGATAAAGTAATGAGAATATTACCAACAGGCTGTTCTTGTGAATTCAGCCAACTTTAAAAACAGTTAAGTCCATGGGACTTCTCTGTTGAGTTTACTTTACAGGGAATTCCCAAAATTACGTCATTCCAAAGATTTACATGTACACCAGCATGCAGTGCTTATAGCTAACCTGGATTTATGTGAGACTGCAAGGAAAGCTTAGCTGCACTGCACTGATCATACCTCTGTAAGAAGTGTAAGAAGTTCATTCTTATGTGTGAATACAGGGAGCTGCTGGAGAATATACAAACATACAGTATGCTATGTACATACTGGGTAACTATAAGGGAGGGCATGAGACTATTGCGCAATGAATCCAGCCCTGCAAAATTTTCAGCCACACAGACCATGGAAGCTACTAGTACTTCCATGCACAGACAGTTTACAGGCATGCAAGTTCAAGGCCGACTTGCAATATTATTTTCTTTTCCATATCACGATAAACTTACCGTATTTACTCTATTAAACGCCCCGGGGGCGTGAAATTTTCGTTAAGGGGGGCGTTTATTAGAGTCAAATTTATGTGACTTCTGATAAACTGCTACATATGGCATATTTGTCCATTTGGTTGTCAGCTTCACAATCAGCTGTGAGCTCCTCCCCAATGACCGGTAACCAAACTTAATTCCCTATAAATATGGTAGCCACGAACAGCACTCTGAACTTTGCAAGTGTGATCAATTTTCGCTGACATCTTGATATGTAACGTTACACACAGAAGTGACTTTTCTAAGTGCCCGCGGCATATGCATTCATGCATGCTGTGAACAGTATACAGCCAGGCCTCACGGTACTATACTGACCAGCCGGCTATACGCACGTACATACGGTAATTGCATAATAGTTACCGTGAGTAGTACCATTAGCAGTACATACGCATTCACAGCATTTCACTGTTAAACAGTTTTCCTGTGTTAAATTTGGATTTTCATGTTAGGCTGTTCGGATAGGCTTGCGAATATTTGTATACCTACGGCATGTACAGTACCACTTTCGAACCGCATACGAAGCAGTACAGGTTCGCGGTATGTGATAGTGTGATGGATATCAACAGAAATTAGTTGCAGAAACATGCCTTTTACTTCAGGATACAGAATGGGACTTTAGGAGATTTCGTGGCTTCAAAGCAGGACTATTTCATTTTCCTTTTACCATATTGTCTTTGGAATTAACAATTTCACTTTATGCAATGTGACGAAAAAGTTGGGGGGGGGGGGCGTTTAATAGAGTAAATACGGTATGCATTTTCAGAGCAAATGAGTAGGTACAGTAGGCTCCATAAAGTTTGAAGTTCAGATGTACCACAGCTGTATTCTCATCATTTGACAGATGAGTTGTGAGGAATAGTTTTTTAACTGCGCATGAAAACATCCGAAAAATAAATCCGAACAGGACTTTTGTACCGGTATGGTTAAACCAGTACCGTTAGCAAGATTTGCGGCTGCGTTTTTTGCGTTTTTTGTCTGCAAAATCACGCACTTGCCCAATCCCTACCTGAGAAGGACATGCCATATATGACTAATGTTATCCTTTGTTTTTACAATTTTCATAACAAGGACAGTTGTAACATTAATTTGTCCTGAGGGTTCTATTTTTGAAGTTTAAATTGTGTCCTTGAAAATCATCAGTATCAACAACCACACCTTAATAAATTACATAACTGGCTGAGTAATTAAGAGAGAGGGTTAACAAAAGAAATGTAGACAATGTGCAATACTCCACATCATTATTTTTGCATAAAGAACAAGTTGTTTTAGAAACATTAGAACTCTGAAGATCTTAAGAACTTTACAAGGTATTTTTAAAAACCAAACTACAGGTCACACACTATGACATACTGTCAAAATATTTGTGTGGTCTTTGCATAAATTACTAAAAAAATCAACAGAAAAATAATGGAAGTGTTTGTTCTTGTTCAACTTGTTTATAATAATAATACATTGGCATTTATTATAAAATGTTTTATGAGCTACAAAAAACAGTTCAATGTTTTATCTGAGTTTGCACATCATATGATTTTTTTTTGTATCATAATAAATTTAGATGAAACATTTCATTGTTACAGTACTTCCTTCTCATAGATTTGCATGAGTACAGTACTTCAAAACCAAGAGGAACAGTTCGACTAGACTTATGTATCCTAGGCCTACTGTATGTGACTTCAGTATGAAATTATTGATAATACTGTACCATCAGCTACATCAAAGCTAGTGAAAACAACTAGATTTGACAGGAATGGAGAATAATCAGGATCAACACTCCCAAAATATTGATGTTACTGTATGAGATTGCCATCACTTTGGGTATCAACGAAGAAGTACTCAATATTATGGCAACTCAAGTACTGCAAATTGTGCAAATGTCTGGAGGACTGTTTCACAATTTTTTAACAAGTTATATATTACAAGCAAGTTTTGAAACCTTAGTTTAGCCCCAGAAGGTAAAATCGTGGACATTTAATTTGAAAAGGGTGCCAGACAAGGGGGCACCTCCTTGCAAATATGTGTATTACTATCAGCTGAATAATGCAAACATGCAAAACTGTATACTTAATTTGGCCAAAGAGTTGTATGACCTAACTTTGAATTTTTCAAAGGACAGCTGGCTCACAGAAACCCTTCATGATATACTTTGCATGTATACAGTAACTATTCTATGCCTGATATCGAAGTTTTTGTTTTATCAAAACATGGCAACATGGGAAAAACTCATTTAATTAAGATTTAGCATGGGTTCCCAACCCCCGTACTGGTGGGTGAACTTGTGAGAGACTATACTTAACACCTATTGCTACAACTGAATTTGCAGCAGTTCCTCTGAAGGCTGTTCTGGTCAGGCGCTGGAACAAGTCTCAACCCCTTTCCCAAGCTTCCTTCTGCTAATATTCTAGACCCCTTCTTGGGCCTCCTTGTGAGGCAAGGAGCTACCTTAAGTTGCCCCCTTACCCTAGAAAGAGGGAAGAAAAAGGAGTTGAGGATATTCCCAGTCTAATCCTGACATCTTTCAGAGCAACATTCACAAATTTAAGTAGAGAATGGTAAGTTTGTCTGAGAGGTGGATATTTCTCTTACTGTCAGTGTACCATAACTACATGTAAAATTTAATTGCAATTCATCCTCTCTAGTCTGATCACTACAAACACAGAGAGTAACTATTTCTCCAATTTGAAAATCCTGCAAAAATATTGGAATTGGGGAAAAATCAAAACTTGAAAATGACACAAAATTCATGGTGAATACCATTTTCACATAAAGACAATGTAGCAGTAAACCAACAAATAACAATATAATATAAAGAGAAACATGAAGATTCATAGTAAAGAAAATGTGAAGAAAACAACAAAGGTTTTGAAATATTTCCAAACATTCAAAGTTTTGCAGCAGTAAAAATTAATGATTGTTTGCCCTCATATTATGGAAATGCAATGGAGGGGCTATGGTGATTGTCAATAGGGCCTTTTCAATTTCAGGACATCAGACAAAGAGGACGGAATGTGCAGCAAAAAAACTAGACTGCGCATGAGCAGAAGAGAACATCACAACGTTCTGTTGGTTTTCCCGACAGTTGTTGGCTGATGTAACTTTCAGTCTGAAAACATGGTGGTACATTGTTTGTTATGTTAATTTAAATTGTACTGTTATCCTAAAAACCAGAAGCACCCTTGCATTCTGGGCAAAACAGCACTTGCACCTGTGTTTAATACACGCACCGTCCTGATACTCTACTGTCCTCATTTAAACGCCCCTAATATCATTTAAGAACAAGTTTAGGTGACAATTCAATTTGATTTGCTTAAATCTGACAGTTTTCAACTTACACTCTTCTTGATAACTTTGACAGCAAATGGTCTTTCTGTTCCAACTTGTACACATTTTTTGACAACAGATGTTGCTCCCCTGGAATCAAAACAAAAAGAATCAGGATGTAACTCAAAGCAACAATTAACCTTGAAGTACAGTATTAAAGTTAACTTTCATCGCAGAAAATGCTAGCAAAATAAACCCAGTTCCCTTTTCCAGCTCACCATACAGTGTTTAAAGTCTGAACCTATCAGGAAAAATGCACCCACTCTCTGCCTTGAACTCAGGGTAGTATATGCAGTTTATCTAGGTATATTGATTAATGAATGGCCCTTTTATATCAAATTTATTTTGGGGTTTATAAAAAAATCTTGAAAAACAACTTTTTGTTTTATAACTTAACGTTCAAAAACATTTTCGTACTTAATTATTGTGAAGCAAATAATAAAAGCTTGGCAAAAAGTTTGCTGATTTTTTTGAGAGATTTGCAATGACTCCTTACTTGAGTACTTGGTAAGTATTGAATTTGAAACCATGACACATTTGGAGTCAATCATGTCATCTCTTCAGAATGACAAACAAAAGTTTTTCTTTTCTTTTTCTCTCTGTGTTTCAATCTTTCACTCCCAACTTGAAAATTGCTCCTTTTATACTACCCTTCTATCAAAAGTAAATGTTTGTCAATGCTTACTCAGAGAAATTCAACTTTTAACATAACCTTGCAATTAAAGGAGTTTTCACCACAATTATAAATCTGTTTCGTACAGTTAAAGTCCTTTCAGGCTCACAAGGACTTTTCTCAACAGCAAAAAAATCCAAGTAGATATGACAAACTTCAACCTACAGTAGATTGCTGCAGATTTAATTAGAGTTGCAAACTAATATTACAAATTAATTGTTCAGAAAGACCAAAGGGAAGTTATGCACAAGAGAAAACTACGGATCAAAGTTATTATGTGAGGTGGCAGGAAGAGTTGTAACTGATGTACGTACTGAAGCTCTTGTGTAATGCTCAATTTATTGTCTTCTTAAGGTAATTTGTTAATGTTCTAAAAATTGTTTCAACAGTTTTCTCTGATATTTCAGATGCTGAAGAAACCACCATTATACCACAATAAAAAATGTTTCATTTACTTTATTACTTATTACTTTATTTTATGACTGTGTTTGATATCAAAACACTAGAACTTTGAAATGGTCCTTTTGTGGGGATCTACCTGTTTTGATAATGACATTTACAGAGTTTACAATTTGATGCAATTATGTATGATGGAGAGGAATATCATTTTCATCTTGCACAAGGGATGCTACTGTATGTATCTTGTTTGCATATTGAGTGAGGGAGTCTTTCAAAAATGACCTTTGACCTCCTTTAAAAACAATAGGGATCACCCACTCAATATGACCAAACCAAGTGCCAAAAATGAGATATGTCACACTTACTGTACCTTTCTTGAGACTCTGTTTGCAAGTATTTACCATTTAACCTCTGGTGAACCCAAATGACCTTTGAACTCCACCAAAATCATTTGGGTTCATCTATACAACCACACACCAAATACTGTATGAGCACAGTTACATTTAGCCTTCTTGAGATTACATGTTTAAAAGGTTATTTTGACATTTTGACTTCTGCTGACCCCAAATAACCTTTGGCCTCCACCAAAACAAGAGAGATCATCTCCTCAATATGACCAACCCTCACACCAAGTATGACATTAGTCCCACTTACCCGTCTTGAGATGCAATACCATGTTTGCAAGCAATTTTTCTAAGGTACCATTTGTCCCCTGATGACTCCAAATGAACTTTGACCTCTACCAAAATCATTAGGGAATATGGAATATTATGGAATATAAACATAGTTACATTTACGCTTCTTGGGATACTGTGTTTACATGCATTTGACATTTTGATCTCTGGTGATCCCAAGTGACACTTAACCTGCACCAAAATCAGGGATTATCTACTCAATATGACCAAACTTCACACCAAATATGAGAATGATCACACTTACCCTTCTTGAGATATCATGTTTACAAGCAAAGGTGTCACATAAACCAACTCACGCACAAACACATACACACATGAGACATCACCATGGCATAGATTCCTTGCCAGCCTTCAGGCAAGAAAAAAAATGCTGCTACTTTGTGTTCTTATTTGAGAAGAGGTCACCTTTTCCAGCAATGTTTGAACAATTTTTCTTACAGGACCTTGAAGCAAGCTATTGCCCCCTGAACCCACCTAAAACTTTGGCTAAGGGCAACATCCATTGAGACTTGGGGTGCAGTACTAATAAATTCCCCTTCCCATTTTTAGTGAGTTTCTATTGGAATCCCTGCTTACACTAGGTCTAACTTTCAACATGATGTTTGCCCTGTTAAACTTTTTTCTCTACTATTTACAACTTAGTTTCCAGGCTAGTTGGGGGAACGAGATGCAAAGGTGTAAACATACCTGTGTCTCTCTATGTTTGGCAATGTTTAATTTGATGCATTTCCTTAATCTCAGGTACCCGTAGGAAATCCAATTAATATTTCATTGACTAGTAATGAGATGCATAGGTCAGAACACCAACGAAATTTAGGAGGGCAAAGTTTATTCACTGTATTCATATAATATATTATTGTTAATTTCATACCTCAATTAAAAAGAGTACAGGCATTTCATAGAATGCAAAGTAGATACATTTATATGGCACAATAAAATTTGGGCACTGATTCCAAGTCATTTGAGGTCACTAATGGTTGAATATGAACACTTTCATACAGTACTCTATTTTTAAGATACAGTATTAGAAGCAGGTGATAAATGCATTTATTTTAAGAGGAACCACTGTGTCTTTTTCACATCATCAAAGTTCTCCTAGGCCACTGAGGTTCAAATGCCTGAAACTATATCCTGTACTTCAAGATACAGTACTGCTGAAAGTACAGTATTTCACTGATTCTTTTACCCATTACTAGACCAGTAGATCTATCCATTATTCCTACGGGAGGAACCATATTGGTTTTTAGTGGAAGGGGAATCTAATGACCGGGTACAAAGATAGTTCTCTGTGACATCACAGCTAGAGGTTAGCAACCGCCATGTCTGAGGGCAAGTCTTTGCCTACATACAACAGTTACCCTCAAACATGGCTGAGAAAGTCAAATTTGATGCACCAAATACTATAGGTTCAGGACACATTCATTTTGTGAGAGCTATAGTCCTGCTGAACAGGAAACATTGCAACTTTAGTAAAAATGAATTAAATACAATTCATAAAAATCTGAACTTTCATGGTACCCAAGAATAGAAAGCAAAAAGGTCCTATTGAAAAGAAGGGGTATCTTTCTTTAATTGAATTAACACAAAATGCTACCTTAATAATAACACAAAACTTCAAAAGGAAATCTCCAAAACAAGGAAAAAACGAGAGAGCTGAAAAAACATGACTTGAGCATTCCGCTGGCAATGAAACAAGGGTATGTTCAGGGACAATTCTTATTAACGCATAGCGCCACCTACAGAAGACATTGCCAGTGAGCATTCCGGGGTAAATGGAACAGTCCATTTGTGAAACAGGTGAGGTAAGTAGGAGCGAAGTAGATTACTACCTTAATAAATCTTGACCCCAGCAATGAATCTGCATCCTCCCTTTCCCTTGCTCCACCTCACACCTAGAAATGGAATCCACCTAGTTACTGTATTTTCCAACAAAAAGCCAGACTTTCAAACAAAATAAACACAAAATCTAAATAAGATACAGTAGCTATGTCTTAACCAGTTCTCTCATCAATGCAAAGTATGATCCACCGTTCACCATAGCTGTCACTGTTGCCGCTTTTCCTAGGAACAAATTTTCATAAATTTGTATGTAATGTATGAAATACATGATCATATCTGTCCTTGAAATGACAAGTCATGTGTCATTCACAAGGCTAAATGATGCAGTATTAATAAATTACATAAGCTCAATTAACATGGTGTATACTCTGCAAATTTATCAAGATACATCTACTAGAACATATAGTACTACAGTTTCCTAGTCAAAATGTATGGTGCAGTACACTAGAATGAGAGGTAAAATGTACACAGTAAGTGACAAGTAAATAACAGTCTGTGGCACTAAGTGCAAAACAAAAAAAAAAAAAACTGACAATAGGCTACTGTATGTTACCTGCAACAAATAAACAATTGTCTAAATACAATACCATAACATCATGTAGTGGAGTGGTAATATTAATTTTTTCAGACTGTTGGTGGTTTTTTCCCCTATCATCAGTTTTTGAGGGGCACAGGTAAGTGGTTGTGCATATAATGGGGATGGACATGTGAACTCTTTGCTACAAAAATCTTTGAAGAGGAAAACATACATCTGTGTTTACTAGAATTATAAATACCAAATATCTTGTGACTGAAATTGCATTACGAGAAGTATCCTATGGACTAGCAGGGGGCTTACAGTATATGGGTAACAAGGAGGGACACGTACAGGGTTAAGGGGTATACCCATTCTTGTAATCATTACCAGCACTCAAAAAAATTACAGGTTATCATTTCAATTCTTCACAAAAATAATTGTGTCAGGCTGTGTGATGATTCAAACATTTTGCACAAAAGTCAATACTCAGACCAAAACTGAAATGAAATTAATATCCCTTCTCTCTTACATAATAGGCTATATCACGCTTTGTCAGCCAATGCAATGTTATACTGTATATTTGCACTGTTGAAGGACGTAGAGGCCACAGACCACAAATTCTTTATCGCAGGGGAATATTCTCACCCAAAACCTAGTTACTGGAAGAGAATGTAAAAATTTTGTTTGTACTATGATTTCTTCCCCAGTTCTACAAAATCTCCCTGTGACTACTGTATTTATTCCCCCATAAAATCATAAATCTAGGTTCCCATTTTAAAAAACATATAATAGCCACAATAAGCAACTTTCCAGTTTTGGAAAAATTAAACTGTTCTTCCCTGCTGTACAATCACTCATTCACTGAATTGTTCACAAGTTCATGTACATAAAAAGCGTGTTTTGACTGCTCTCGCTGTGACAGGGTACTGTAGTCTTTGCAGGGAGCTGCTATTTGAACATAAGCACACACACTGACAAGGTCCTACTTATACTGTAAGTACAATGAAGGGTTTTGGCAGCAGCATTCCTTTTGGAAGCAAACTAAAGTATGGATGCCTAAAAAGTATGCATTTATTAAACATCCCACCATACATCACACAGCATCACCCTACTGTACAACGTACAGGACATGAATTGCTATTCAATCTGGTGTGCATGTATAAAACACCATTAGTTTTCCCAGAATCGGGAAAACAATGTTTTGAATGCTGTACATACAGTAATGTGTAACTATAAACCAACACAGGAACATGTTTCTGGGCGGGAATAGACACATTCCAGAGAATTAGTTTAGGAGAAGGTTGTGTTAAAAATGATGGAGTCAATCAGGTAGAAATGGATGCCCTGGACACTGGAGGTGATTAAATCAGGGGAATTTTGAAAGGGATTTGCTTCCCACAAGAACCAACATCTGCAGTCTGGATATATTTTGGTTACTGCAAAAGTTAAGACCTAGAATGTGCATGCACGTAAATGATTATGGTATATAAAAGTCAAATCAGAGGTTTCTGGGCAGTGATTAATGCTATCACACACCCAGTTGCTTTAATATACACAATTACATGGGTGCGTGGCCGTGTGCTGTTTTGGTTGCTTCCAGCCCGACTTTCCTACTAGGGTTGAGAACCTGCCTGTCCAGGATACCAGTTCTGTGTACTTGGCAGTACAAGAACCAACATTCTGTGGTACCACCCCAATACTAGACATGTTTGTCCTTGTTACCAACCTAACCAAATCCACGTTCAAGGAATTTAAGCCCATTTAAACTCTTGAGTGCATTGTATAAACATGGGCAAATATGGCCTCCTGCAAACAAATGTAGTTCCATCAAATTCTTTGGGAATTTGTGTACTGTAGACCTCTAAACATGATGGTTATTGACATACTCTAAACCATCAGGGGACAGACATGTTACCAATGTCCTTTGAAATTGGCTGTGATGCATTTACTGCTGGCTTATATCATTTGTGGTACTTCACATGATCATGGTTAAAAGGATAGTCAGGGTCAAATTTATTTCTGATATTTGAAAGAGGAACACATTCTAAGCATTCTGGTGAAAATTTCATTCATTTCCCGTATTCAGATTTTGAGATATTAACAATTGAAGTTGGCACATTTTCCAGAAAAAGTGAACATGAAGCAAACAGGTGTGACACCATAGATTCACATTCTTGGCCAGTGTTTTGTTTTTCCCTGTTTTTCATCCTATTTGCTTGACCTTGAATTGATTAAGCATGCTATTTTGCCCCTAAGGCATAAAACAGCTTTAAAATTTCATTGCTCAGGATGCACCTATGGTGTCAATATATCAAGGTTTAGTTGCATAAAATTCATGGTAAATTATGAAGAAAACAAAACATTGGCTTAAAAAGTGAATCCATGACATCATGCCTGCTTGCTCCAAGTTCATTCTTTGTTGAAAATTTGCGATATTTAATGGCCAATATCTCGAGAACAGAACAGGGAAATCAATGAAAATTTCACCAGAATGCTTAGAATATGTCCCTCTTTTTACACATCAAAAATAAATTAAGCTTTGGACTATTCTTTTAAGTGTTACATCAAAATATTAGAACTGGAAACCTTTTCGTACAGTTTCAATATCAATGCTTAAAATTTAATACTGAGCATTACAATTCATGAATGAAGACAAACTATTTGACAAAGTCACGTCTGCAAGGGTACTTTTCTCTTCATAAACTTACACAACACCTTATGTGACACTTTTAGTGGGAAAAGGGAGACAAAATAGGCCACAATCATCTCCAAAAGAGCTTTTATATAAGTTGGACATCTTTTGAATTGCCTTTACTATCTCTCTGTAGCCCTCTAGGTATGGCAAACTATAAAATCTTCAAACCAATCTGACATAGATCTCTCAAAGTAACAGAAAAGGCAAAAAAACCATGCCATATATTTTTCTTGAAGTGTGTTTTCACATAAATTACAACTGAGCATGTCAATGTCAAACAAAAAAATTGATCAAAAGGATTACACAGCAGATTAATTCATCTCATGTAGATGATCCCATTAACAGTACTAGCAACATTCCCTACACTGAGCCTTTAGCCATTTCATGACCAGAAACCTCCTCTGTCTAGCAGGATTAGTGTGTTATTAAGATTCCACAAACACGCACAGTACCATGTTACAACTTTATGTACACAAACAAATATTGAGAAACAATTAACATCCTTGATATGTCAGTGTTTTTTACACAAAAGAAGAAAATTCTCAATCACTGGTTACAACCCTTACATCATATTTGGAATGAGCATATTAGGAGAACATAATCAGCAATTTTGCACATAACCTCGAAGTCGCCTTGAAATACATGTACAGTATTTGCAGAAAACTGGGCAATTTATCTGTAAAGCTAGCCAGTATACTACACCACTTGGCACACCGCAACTCAACTCGATTGTGGCTACAACTGCGACTGGCAATATTAAGACCAGTGTTAAGTCACAACAACTTCATTCGGGAAGAACCAACATGGTGGTTCTTACCGACTGAAGTCAAGACGACTTAAAACTGGTCTTGCAACTGCCAATTCCAGTCAGAAACTCGAGCATATTACACGACTCTTGGAGATCAGATGATCGAGTTGAGTGACAATGTGCACAGTCGAGAAAGTGTGCAGCCGGCTTAAGACCATCTAGTTAAAATATCCTGGTGTCTGCTTCATTGCTAAGCTTGCTCAAAGTTGTTTGATTTTCTATTGGCATTTTAAGACATTTTTTCAGGTTGACTATTTAGATGTTCTTAGGTTTTACTCCATACATTGCTTCTTCTACACCTCAGTTCCACTCAACATATGACTTTACAGGTCAAGTGAAAACCTTTAAGAGAGAAAGCAATCCTTGATTTTTCCTTTTTTTGCCTTCTTTGAGGGGGAAGGGAGGGGTGTATCTGCTGCTGCACTAAGTTACACTTTCCTAGGCAGGGCCTGAAGTGATAGCAAGTCCAATTTGTAGCATTTCTGTTTCATAATGTTGTCAAAAATTAGTGCTGGAATTGAACAGAAAGTACTTGCTACTAAACATGCGCAATTGGGAAAATTGATCATGCAGATCCTTGCAGATACAATATCTTATATGACATTTAAAGATCACCATCATCAATTGTTTGATATTTTACACGGGGAACAAAACTATTTCAAAGTCACTGATTACCAAAACTTGCTGTGAGAATTATGTACTGTATATGAGACAAAAACTAACTCATGATACAGCCAATAATTAGTTCTGCAAAATTTGCAGGGTTTCCAAGTGTTGTGGCATTTACCAAAACACTTAAGTGCAAATCAAACCAGTATACTGTACAAGTATGGCCTTTGAACACAGCAGTTTACAACACTATACTCTAGTTGACTCAGCAAATTACTGTAATGTCCTCCTCATCAAAATTTGCAACCAGTGAGCCCTCTTGCCAATTTTGATAACTACTTTTACAGCTCAGCACAATTAGGCTTAATAACTTCCTATCAAAATGACAAATGTGTCAACTGCTCAACACATAAATAAAGATAACTGTCCTCCTGCATCACAAAAAGGTGTCACATGACTTCATTTCCACCAGAGTGAATCCATTCACCTCCAGCACTATTGATAACCTCCTCTGCCATCCTCCTATTTTTGGTATCACTTCAGTGAATTATCTGAAGCAACCAGGAGTAAAATTAGGTCACAGTCATAAAAACACCATCACTGGCACAACAACAGTGACAGTCAGTATTAAAAGGGGAGTGGATATTTTCTCTATTACAGACTTTGCACACAAATCCCATACAAGAATTCTTTCATTAATGGCTTAAACATGTATCTACAGTATTATAGAATTAGATGGTATTCTCTGAGATGGCTGCAATTAATCACCTGCAAAATTTCCTTGCAACTATAACCACTACAATAAATCACAAACTAAAATGGGGCATTACTTCAAATTTTCCACAACACACTTATGATTGTGCATGTCCAATTTTCTCAACAATCAGGACTGTTAGTTAAAAATCACCTGCAGCAATTATATTCCACCCAGGTCTGAGGATCTCCCCTACAGCCTAAAATATTTCTGAGGGGAGAGAAGAGGGAGTTTTTGATGGAGTTGTTTCTGAGAATTACATTACTGCCCATGTTCACAAGTGGAATTTGACATGTAAAAGTCAGAGTAATGCAGAATTTGACTTTTTAAAAGGCATATCATTCTTGATATCATGTTACCTTGATATTTAATGCCCATATGAACATGAAAACTAAATTATTAAAGAATAGAGGATACTATAAATAGTGCAAATTACCATGAATCTCACTTCTCAAGGGCATTCCCACCTACCCTTGACCCTGGGTCATATGTTTGGTCTAATGTTAAGAGCATCCAACTCTCACGCAGAGGGCCAAGGTTAGATTCCCAGGTCGAGTCATACCAAAGACTCTAAAAATGGAACTTACTGCCCTTGTGTGTGATGCTCCGCAGAAGCAATGGAGTAGGGAAAATAAGCTAATGAGCCACAACTGTAAAAAAGGCCATGGCCAGCTTGACTTGAACCAATTGAGCCTTAAAACTCCATCTAACTAACTAACCCTACCCTTCACCCTTAAGCTTGCCTTTGAATAGTCAACAGCCAAGGCCAAGCAAGGTGTGAAAATGGGGGTGATTAAATGCATAAATCCCACTTTAACTTGATCTTTACATTTAAAAACAATTTATCTGGTCTAACAACCAGGGGCTAAAAATTCCCAGACTCCTCAGTATGAGGGAGGATACCTACCTCCTATCAATCTATGTATACCATTAATTAATACCTACATTAATGTCTGGCAAACTAATAACCTCATGATAACCCTCCCACCACAGGGGGCCATACACCCTGTACCTTCCTACTGCATTTTGCTAATGCTGAAATAGGCTCCTGCAACTAACTGAAGAAGCTAACACAGCAGCAGTGTATCTTCTGCTTGCAATTCAAGCAGTGCCAATAGCACCAAGATTTGAAAACCAACCGGTTAAGGTTTAAGAAAAACATCAGGGAAGGGAGCGAACATTTTTTCCTGATGTGCTAGTTTGCGCAGGTGGAGTCTTGGTACCTGCCTTAGGATCCTCAGTGGGGTAAAAGGGCATTCCCCTTGGTTTTACCATTGAAATCAAATCCACTGCGTTATCATGCATAAAAGAAAAACAAGCTAAAGGACACTACTGTTCCTTGCATTTAAGATGATTTTGTATTCAAATGGAGTAGCAAGGTAAGGCATAAATTTGCACCTTCAAACCCAATGACTTTTGACCTTCACCAAAAACATTAGGGCAAATTAGATTTCAAAGTCAAACAAACACTTGCAGTTTGAGAGAAATTGTTCCCTTAATTTTTCAAGCTATCACACTGCATTCCTCCCATTTCCATGTGACAAATACTGTACATACACTCATCACTTTTCACTAAAATGTCATTACTTGAGTTTGGGTCAGTATGGAGTAGAAAATTTCCTTTTTGGTCTATCTCAACAATTCATATCAAGACCTTACAAAGAAGGCACATAGGTCAAGTAAGGTCAAAGTAGGTAAACATGTGCTTTTAACATGAAGACAACTGCCCAATGTGTGACCTTCCTTCATCACTTGGTTATTAAGTTATCGCACCACATCAGGGTTGTCACCAGCCCAATTTGAGTGCCGGCTAAACATCTGACTCAATATTTGTACCTCACCCTACATGGAATCCACCTCATTTTTGACCCATCGAACTTTTTCAGCTATAGGCTAATGTCAATTTCATTATTTTTCAGTATAAAAGATCATTTTTGTGCCGGTCGGAAGCCTTGCCTTTTAGGTGTTGTACCCGTCAGAAATGCCCAATGCCGGTTAGTCCCCACCGGCGCCGACCAGTGTGGTGACAACCTTGCACCATATACCTCACAGTCCAATGCATATAATATGCACACATACACACTTCTAACTCTTTGCTGAAATGTCAATAACTCAAGTTACAAAAATTAGGAGTATACAGTATAATTGCCTCTTTTGTTCGTTGCAACAAGACAAACCCAAGAAGTCACAAAGGTCAAAAGGTCAAATGAGTTAAGTGAGGTCAAAGTAGGTCAACATGTATACGTGTACTTTACTTAGACAAAGACAACTTTCCATTATGACATCCCGTGGTACTTGGTTATTGGGTTATCACACCGGTTACCTTGCATCCCAATGCATACAGTACATGAACGAAGCACTAATTACTGTAACCTGTCATTTAAATGTCAATATCTCAAGTAAGGAACATTGGAGGGTAGTGTAATTGCCGTTTTTGGTTGGTCTGAACATGAAAAATTCAGATGTTACAAAAAAGTCACAAAGGTCAAAAGGTCAAAGGAGGTCAAGTGAGGTCAAGGTGGGTCATCACATGCACTCCACTAATAGATGAACACAAATCTCCATTATTACCCCCCTTAAATGTTTCAACGGCGACATATCAATAAAACGTTACTTTTCTGACGTTTTGATCATTTCCCATTACTTTGGTTTTGTAACATTTTCACTTGGTGCTGAGCATAAGCAGTGGAGTAGGGAAAACAAGCCAGTGAGCCACAACTGGAAAGAAGGCCGTGGGCGGTTTGGCTTGAACCAACTGGTTGGGAACTGGGCCGTAAAACTCCATCTAACTAACCTACCAATCTACAGTAACTTATCCTAAAAATTATGCCACTGTTTGAAAAATGTACACAGAGTTACAACTACT
This sequence comes from Holothuria scabra, assembly GCA_037179385.1. NCBI lineage: Eukaryota > Metazoa > Echinodermata > Holothuroidea > Aspidochirotida > Holothuriidae > Holothuria > Holothuria scabra. The sequence continues at coordinate 13,576,896 of CM074188.1, read as the reverse complement.
ACCAGAAATTCACTTTTTTGCCTCTGATGATCCCCAGTGACCTTTGACCTCCATCAAAAACAATAGGGCACATCTACTCAACAACATTCACATACATACAGTACCAAGTCTGAGAAAAATTCATCCCTTGGTTATTGAGTTATCCCATCACACACCTCGCATTCCAATCTGTCACATACACACACCAGGCTTGGGGTGATTACATGTCAATGTAATCAGTTACGATTGCAATTAATTCGTATTTTAAAATTACAATTATGATTACGATTACAGCTAAAATTGAAAGTAATTGATTACAATTGCGATTACATTGCAACGTAATCATGATTGCAATCGTGATTACATTTTCTTTGCAAATAAACAATGTAGTAGGCAAAACAATCCAGTGCCCACAACTGGAAAGAAGGCCATGGAAATTGCTCTAGATAAGCCCGGACAGAACCAAGCACTCCCAAAGCAGAGATTATTGAACCCATGCACTTCTCACTCATTTTAAGCTGGAACATCCAAGAAAGAGGGACAACTAAATTTTGTCATTTCAACAGAAGAACCAAGCATTGAAAAAATTGTTTAGTAACTTTACTTCTTTGTTCAATTCAAATGTAATCAGAAATGAAACCACAATTGCGATTACTTTGCCATTGTAATCGATTACGATTGCAATTACTTTGTAATTTTCACAAAAGTAATCGATTGCAATTACAACTACTTCAAAATGTGTAATCAATTGCAATCGATTATGATTATTGAGTACTGATTACGATTACCCTAAGCCTGACACACACACACTCACAACACATACAAATGCCAAGGTGACTGCATAGGTTCCTAAGAACCAAAAATTTAAGCATTCCACCCAAAGAAATAATTTACTGTAACTCTATACAAAGTAGATAGAACACTGTAATGAATCAATTTACTGTATGACCATCATGGTGATCATTGTGACCATCATCATGGCTTGATCTTATAGCTTTACTTATGGCATTGCTAGGAAAAGATCACTTCAGCAAATCAACTTTGAAAAGCACAGATGCAAGAAAGGTTCCAACATTGCATTATCATGGAGATGCATTTGTAGTGCCCACAGGTCCCTGGTATTATACAGTAGCTATTAAATCCCGAAGTAGCCACTTGCTAATTTAGATAAATGAATTTACAGGTCAAAGAAAAGTTGTTTTGGGGGCACTGTTTTAAAACTTCTGCTATACCTGAACTGAACATGGTGATTGAGCCGACAATTGTCCTGACAATAAACCAGAAATTAATTCATGTTATTAGCATAAATGATCAAAACCAAGTGACACTTTTGGCCTTTGGAAGATGCATTCTGAAAAGAACTTATTGTGGTTCATTTGTCACTTTACTGGTTAAATATATTTCTGTACTTCAGTAATATCTAAACAGCAAAGTTTTCAACTAAAGTTGCAATAGCTAATGAATAATTAATTTGGTGTTGTAGAGAACTTTTCCTAATTAATGCAAAAAAATAAAATTACCTTCATCTTTGTCAACATCATAAAATTTGACCTGTTTGCAAAACACACAGCCCTAGGTACTGTACAGTAGTACAATTTATAGACCAAAAAACATTACATGGTGATTGGAATATACAGTAAACAGTGATAGCACTCACAATTCTACAGTCACCCTCACAGTCAACGCAAAGAAGGCGAAAATCTTTAAAAAAAATTACATAAATTCAGAGATCGAGAGGGCAAAATCTAACAAAACAAGCCTCCTGTAAACTACCATAAGCAATCTGCCCTGAGAGGCTGAGTTAGACTGCCTTTTCATGGCATGCCAACAAAATCAAATAAATGAGCAGAGCAGCTAGAAAACATTCAAAATACAAATTGCCACGACCCAACTGTGAGACCATGTGATCCAATTATAAAAACAGCAACACCAAAGTTGAACTATGGACAGAAGAGCTGAAACGCAGTACAATACAGTATGTGTACAAACCAGAGAATACTTCAGTATATGACAAGTAATGGAGTATGGATCTTCAAGATGAAACTTTATAAATGTGCCTCGATTTGGTTCCTGCACAGATTATCAAATGTACAGGAGTGTACGGAACACTCCTCATTAAGTACAGCACAGTACATCACTTTATAGGAAAACATGTACAGTTCAACTAACTGAGGTGCATCATCCACAAATTTATTCGGTGTACTCATGTCTTCCTGCCACTGTATCTCACCATGACCTACAAATCTCACAAACTTTTCCTAGTAATCAAATGCTTGAAATGGAAGGATTTCGAAGTGATCCCAAAGATGCATGGGACCGTCAAACTTTTCCAAATCTTTTCTAATACTTTTCAAAAACATCAAAATGTTTTTGAACATAACAACAGTATTACAAAACAAAAAGTTGAAGGCAAGGAGTGTTTCTCTCTGCAATTTAACGAAAACTTAACAAAAATATTTTTAAAATGATGGTAAGAAGCCATTCCTGACTCAGGTTGACTGTGAATATGGGATAGTATTATATGGGGTAGTAATGTAGGGGGCTGCATTTTCACTCTAGAGTATTTCTACTGAATCTTTCACGTTTACTGTAATGATGTGGTGGACACACCCTTCAAAAGTCCATATGCAAACATCAAAATTAGTATACTTAAAGGGGTAGTTTTGGCAAAACAAATTAATTTTCACATGTGAAAGAAGAATCTATATCTACTCAGTGTGGTGAAACTTCCATTCCAATCGGACATGAATGTACAGTATTTCTCAAGATATCACCAAGTAAAGTTGCTAGATTTGTTTTCCAAAGTGAGATTTAGGGCAGCAGAGATTATAGGCATATCACTGCCTCAAATTGATGCTAAATGCTTTGTTTCCCTTTGTTTTTTCAGACTGATGAGTGGTCCTCGACATTAATAGGAATACTGAAGTAACCCCCCCCCCCCCATGAGGATTGCAGAGTTTGACAAGTTCTCATGCCACTTTGGCATTCATATTTTGATAATATGGAAATGTTGAGGAGAAAACAGGCTGTAAAGTTTAAAGAAAAACAAGACTGCCCATTAATGTGGGGATGTGATGTCATATGTGTTTGCTTTAAGTTCACTGTTCATTGAAAGTGTGACAACTTTACTTGCTCAAATCTTACACCACACATCGGATTTCAATGCAAATTTTACCAAAATGCTTGGAATAAGTTGGCCATTAACATATCAAAACATGATATGACCTTAAACCCTTCTTGTAATGCTCCTTCATACTTACAGTACAATATGTGAAAAAAAACAGTGCTGCCAGCACGTTTGGCAACTAAAATATGCAAAGAAGTTAAGGATGAGAAAAAGTATTGCCACAAGATGTACAACCTAGCTCATCTCATCACTAATCCACATGAAATTTCTACAAAGGAACTGTTGCATTTAAAATGCACAAATCATTACTAAACAGATCACTTTCAAAAATTAACCACACCCCTAAAAATTTTATTAATCAGAATAATAACTAAATGACATCATTGAAATTTTGAAAGTTTGGGCAAACAAATTACTATTGAGAGATAGAAAACTGAATTTCTATCTCTGAGAAAGTTATTCGCTGAAATCACTTTTAACACTAGTGAATGTCACATGAACTGTTCTGGGGCCTAATCCTCTCACCCCAAACTATTCCAATTTTTCTAACATTCTTACTTAAGCCCCCTCCCACAACTGTCTTAAATTCACCTTCATCCAGACATCATCTCAGTTTATTGCTTCAGGGTGAGAATGTATACAAGACCCTGATGTGTAATCAAAACACTGTGTAACATGCATTTTTTTAACTTGCTGTCAATCAATTACCTGTACAAATTGAGAATTTCTGTGAACTACCTGTACTGTACTTTCTACAAAAATTGTAGTTTAGGGTAAGAGTATTAGCCCTTACATGCAAAACTCAGAGTCATGTGTATACAATATTCTGTGCTGTACACTTTTCATTTAGTGGATCACATGTTACACAATACTATACTGTACCATCACTTTAAGTCCAGTCCAACCGCACCATTATTTATGACTACATGCAGTTTTTCCTGGAATGATCTTACCATCAAATCAAACCATGTGCTGTACCTCTATTCAATTGCAATGTTCAAAAATGAAACTGCAGTATTTGAGGAACTTCCTCTCATGATTCAATATTTTATACAGAGCGTGTGCAGTAAAAATAACACCATTTTGCATAAAGAAACAACCAAGAGCACAAAATGCTTCACATGACACTTGAAACAGTTCATGTGTTTGTTCAGCTACAGTAATACAATTAAAAGCCATTCAGCACAGTACAGTTCTTACTACAGTACTGATGCATTCATACATCTGTCCTTTTCTGACAATAGACAAAAAGAAATGACCCACATTTTGAGTTATGGACCTACAGTAAACTATTAGGTTAAAGCCAACACAAATGCTTCTACATGGCACAATGACACCTGTCATACTGTAAGTAACCGAACAATTTACAACTTTAAGTGATACTTTATGTTTGACAAAAGGAAAATATGTACAGTGTACTCTGAACAAACTTTTCATAGACCATTTAAAAGTCCACTCGAACAATGAGGACAAATTCAATCCTCAACACAAAATTCTGCCAAATCTTGTTTATTACCTTAAAAAGAATGAAAAAAATGTAAAAATCAATAATGACAGGTTGCACACTTTGATTCAATTTCATCTCAACCCAGAATGCTCTCAGCCAATAGGAGTGTGATTACGTATGAATATTCAACACGCAAAAACAACAAAAACATGTATACAATGAATGAGCACTCTCAAAACATTGATAGTGCTAATTTACTGTACTGTAGTATCATACTACCCTGCTCTGTTAAGCAAATGTCCCATACTGTACTTCTGCCTTCATTGGCTCCTATCAGACAACATAATGAAAGATATTCAGAATGAAAAAAATTGAAGGAAAAATACTCTTCAAACCTTACTTAAAATTCACAGGACCAGTCAGGCCTCGCTGAAAGCGTTAATGAGGCTTGTGACATATCCTCTACTGTAAAATGGAAACTCCGCCCACAAGAGAAAATCATGAGTTTCGCAGAATAGGTACCTAACATGCTGGGGGAACTTCAAGCTTCTGAATAATGCATAAAAAGGCGTTCCTTGTTGTTGTATCCTTGGTCATTTGAAATCTTAAAGTCTTTTCTTTACTAAAAATATCGTGAGGTATTGTTTCTTTCGCAATTTCACAGAGAAATTTTCCCTCAAAAACAGGTCAAATTTTGCGAATACCTGACCGTATTCAGGATCATTGGGGTGTAAAACTTCCAAAATCGAGTGTTTGAGACATAAAGCTAACTACTGATACCTATTACACTACGAGCAAAACAACAAAATAGTCGCAATGAACGTTTTTGCAAGTTGGAATTTTGCACTTTTTGGCCACGTAGAGCATCGCACAAGGCGGTGACGTTATGGTTAACATATGGTAAACTATTGTCATTGTCTTTTGATTCTAGGCTGCTAACTAGAATACTATTTTAGTCATTATGTCAAGTAATAAAGTGAATTTTAATACTAACATATTGTAGGCCCTTTTAAGGTTTAAAGCACTAACAAATAACATTAAAATTTTACAGACAGGCCTAGAGCCTATACTAGGCCTTGGCCTATGCATGCTAAAACTGCACACTATGGTACATAGTGAATGTATGAATGTGCACTGATGATCTGTGATCATCATACAGATACTACTTTACTAGTGCTTGCTTGCTGTATGAGTGAGTTTCCATTCCAGAAAAAAGCTTGTAAAAAATTTTAAGAGGTCTGTAGCACACAATTATTGTGTCATATGCACCTTGTGAGTTGAATCGGGGCAACGTGCAGTACCAACGATGAAGATATAGAACCAAAATAAGCAAATTAATGTTACACTTACAGGTATTGCAGGCTATGAAACAATTGATACATCCATTTATTTACACATACACTTTACCAGCCAGTCGGTTCTTTCATATGGTTTTACAAGACAAAGTCAAGAATTTTCAAAAGGGAAATGACTTGAGGAATATACTTAGAGTATATGGAATGCACACCTATAGAGCTCCATCAGTTTCAGGATTTTTTTGTTTATTATTTTGCCTGGGCCATTGTTCTCAGTTTTCTTACTTACCGTATTTTTGTACTGTTGTGCTGAATCATATTTCTACACAAATGAATTAATTGTGCCTTAATTAGTTCTCAGCCTGTTCCTGTTGAAATGTAATTGCTAGTTATAGCCTACACCTACTAGTGCTCTAGGCCCATTTGGGGGTTAAGGTCAAGATCAGAGCTTGCATTGCTATATACCCTTTTCTTGTATAATGGCATAAATGGGATTCTGAGTCAGTGTACTGCCTTCTCATTTGAAGTATAAACTGTTGTCATTTTACACCACTTACTGAGCAGAGGAGAGATGAATAATGTAGCAATTGCCCCATAGTAAAGGCATGTTACAGTCAAAGTTTTTGTCACTAACTTGAATTAACTTGATGGCCTGTTGTTACCTAGGACTCTCAGTTGATATGCTTCCAGTTGTGAATGTGGGTTGGGGTTGTGTACTGAGTACCCAGTTCCCTAAAAAACTTAAGACCCACCCAGTTCCACATGCTGTTCACAACTTATATTACTAAACAAAGTGTTTCTGATCTTCATTTCTTCGACCTCACCACCTAAGAATAAGGACTGACTGTATAGAGTTAATTACCCCAGAGTTCACTAACAAGCCTTACAAGAGAGCTATACATTCCAATATCCCTCCATTTTACCTCTTTATTGTCTAGTTTAATGCCACAATTTTTTCTGTCATGTTATTGTTTGCAATAATTTATGAGTCTAGTACAACAACTGTGATTTACTGATTGTATAATATGGTAACGTGCAAAGTGTATGGCCATGTATGTCAAAAGGTTACCATGAGTCGGTCCATTAATAGGTGTTGTACATCGTGCCGTACGTTGTATTACACTGTGGTGATCGACTCAAGGTACTAACCTACTTAAGATACAATCACTATAACCCTTGCATCGGTAGCCACTTAATTGTTACAAGGTTTTCAAAAGTTGACTCTCAATGTAATTTTCCTGCTATACATATGTAAAACAAACGTAAAGGAAGACTGGACGAGGTTAACATGATTAATACTTATGTGGAGGATATTTTCTCGCTTGGTGTAGTTCCATTTTCGCGCAACTAATGCAAACACCTCAGTACGGGAAATTGGGCTTTTTATGTACGGTGCAAGGCAGTGTCAAGACCTGCTCTAAACTTTGCGAATACCTGACCGTATTCAGAAATATTTCATGGCAATGTTAGATTTTTTAGGTGGATAAGGAAATTTCTGATGTACCCTCTTTCTGGCATACCGTGCCAAAAAACTCGTTTTCGAGAAAAAAACAGATTTTCCGAACAGAATGAAAACTGTTTTTACGAGTTCGAAAAATCTCTCAAATTCATTGCTTTGTGTATTAAATATTTCAAAAAATGTTGCGAAACTATCGGAAAATGTGTTCTCTATTAATTTTAATGATGACTTTGTAAGATTATGTGTTTTTCATGTCGAAATTTGGATTTGAAAACAGATAGTTTTTGCTACTTATTTATGCAAAGGCTGTGACGTCATGCATACTCAAATTAGAAAAGAAGCGACTTTTGGTGGCTGTGAGGACTGGCTGGGACTGTCCAATGAATTGCTATAGATCAGCATACTGCACTGCTTATCGCTGTAACTGTGATCCAATTAGACTACACTAGATACTGTACTCTCAAGGTTACAGTAACACACAGTGTTGTAATCGAGTCACTTGATGTCGAGTCACGAGTCACCTCGAGTCACAAGGTGTCAAGTCTCCAGTCACGTCGAGTCTTTAGCAATTCTAGTTGAGTCGAGTCATAACGAGTCTTCCCTCAGCTCGAGTTGAGTCACTTCGAGTCTTTCGAAAGCTTTGAGTGGTCTTTTGACTCCAGTCATGCACCTCAGTCATAATGTGTTTATTTTGTTTGAGTCACTCCAAGTCACCTGATCTCTTACATGTTCAGTTGGCCTCAAGTACGTAGTACATGATGGGTTAATCTTTTGCATATGCAGTCATTTGCTAAGTGACTGCGCACTTTTGTTGGCGGAGGCGGAGGGGGGCATAAGCATACGAGGGTAATTTTCTATGAGGGGGAAAGAGCGTGCTTTGCCCGAATGTCACTGTTTATCACGCCTTGCCCATGTTTTGCCCAAATAGATCACTCCTTTCACCCGAATTGGGAGTGCCCCCTGTAACACACCTTGTACGCCTATGGAAGGGGGGGGTTAAGAAGGTGACTGATGTCCACTCCTGTACTTTCAAGTGAAATTTAACTTCACAACCCTAAATGTGAAGATTGGAATACACACATTATCTGTAAGTTAGTACTACTGTATATTAACCTTTACACATTTAGCAAAGACATAATTCATCTGATAACATGTTTGCCATACAAAAACACTCAGATATAATCGTGTAGGCCTACCTACAGTATTAAGCTCCTACACTACACTATCAAGCCTTCATTGAGTCTCAAGTCATGATGTACTACACAGACTTGGCAATATATGCTTCTACACATAACCTCATGATATAGACCTACAATACACCCTATTAATTAATCTTGCTGCGAACATATAAACACCATTGCTACCAGTTACACGACACTAATGTTTTGTAAACAAGTGATAATTATAATAGGCCTAAACTGTGATCAGCAGCCACAGGTCACACAGGTGTTCCCGTAAACAAACTGTTTTCGTTAATCTAAATCCTCGATACCATTAACAGATACTACCAACTAAATAGGACTAATTGGAAATGAAATTTTGTTTGTCACACCTTCAGCTTCTTCAAGTCAAAATACCACATACTAGTACAGAGGAGAGGGAAATCAGTCATCTATCTGTGGAGAGTAGTATACTACTGTAGGCTAGACACTGAGGTGTCTAGTGATCTTAATGTTTACACTGGCACAGTACCACTAGTACTACACATACAGGGCACACAGCTTCGAGAAGTTTGTTGTTATCCCATGAAGTTGATGGCGCAGTTATCCCATGAAATTGACGGCGCTACACGTGTTAAGCAGAGCTTAGGATCCCCCTATGTACAGATAGGAGCGCATAATGGCCAAAGCAGTAATGAGTAATGAACTGCCGTTGGTTTGGGTCCGATGATAAAAACAAAATATAGATTCTGTTTTATCAATCTTGGGTGTGACTCAAGTCATTGTGGACAAAGACTCTAGTCAAGTCAAGTCTTTCACTTCTGTGACTCGAGTCATGTCAAGTCTTTCAAATTTTATTTTATGGTGACTCGAGTCACGTCGAGTCTTTGGCAAGTGGTGACTCGAGTCGACTCCTGTGAGTTTGGGACTCAAGTCACTGAAATCATGACTTGAGTCACATCTTTGACTCGAGTCATTACAACACTGGTAACACAGACCCTTGATGGTGTCAGTGTGGGTGATTCAAATTTCTGATGGTCATACTGTTAAACCGTGGAGTTGGTGAAACCATCATATCATTTCCTTCTTACTACTGTAACCTTGCCTTGGTCCTATACTCGGTCAGAATTCAACCTATATCAGATCTTTCCCATCAGAAAGTGTGTAGGTCTGCTTACAATGAAATTGCTACCTACTGTATGAGGCTGAGCTAGGCAGTATACTTCAAATTCCACTTTTCATGCATAGCTTACACAAAAGCTGTAGTATACCATGCATCGGAACCAGAAGCTCAAAGCAGCTCGTGTACTGTAACACATTGATTATCCATTTGTGCCCAGATTCTGAAGGTGTGGTTTAAGCAGCTGATGATTAGATATGGTTTTTCAAAGGAGCTTGCAAACTTTTCAGCATTTTGATGTCTTTTCCCTAAATTTAAGAACTCTAACTGTCATGGTTGATGATTAAATGGTCTAATTCCTTTATCAAGACAACAATATTCATGTGAATTCTAACACTTTTCTATAGACATTAAAGTACTGTATAATCTTTTGTGTTTAATTTTAATATTTTGTCAAAATTTTATGAGTAAATGCTTTGTTTTGTTTTATATCATATTGTACAAATTGATCACCAAGATTTTCCAAGTGGATTGCATCTTTTTGTAAGAAAAAGTCAGCTAAAATATTCCTTACAAATTTCTAACAGAAAGAACTACAAGCCGCTGCACTTCTTTTTGTCTGAAAAGAATGTAAAACTCCATGTGGGTTCCTTTTTTTAACTGATAGACTACTGTACTGTACATGTGAGAATATTCTGTATCTGATAATTTAAAGCTGCAACCAAAACTGCAGTATCTGTAGAAGCACAGAAATTCTCAATTGACTGACTGTAGCTCTCTGATTGACAGCAAGTTCAAAAAATGCAGAGTACCAAAGTTCATATTACTTAGCATGTACTGAACTGAGCATGTTTTAATTACACATTGTGTGGTCTTGTATGCTAACCCTGAAACAATACACTAGAAATTGTGTCAGGAAGAGGATGAATTTTACAGAGTTGTGGGAGGGGTTTCAATAAGTGGGTCAGGAGAATTGAAACTGTTTTCAGTGACAGAAATAGCCCTTCAAGTTTCACTACGATAGCAAAAACAATATGAAATAAAACTACAAATTTCTTCTATCTTTTTTTTTTTTGTCAGAAAGGGGCAGATACCATGTTACCTATATAGAAAAGTACTTGGCTGCCATTTCAAACTTACTGACTTGTTTTCAAAATTACTTATTGGGCCCTAAATGCACCACTACAGAGTCTCTTTGTTGAGCAGATTACTACAGCAATTCACTGCAAAGTACTTCCTGTAAACTGGCCACAATATCACAGCTATTGGGTCATATAACACTAAAATATTATGGTGGCTTACAAGAAAATTAAAGCTCCATTTATTGTGAAGTTGACACAGGATGTGATACAAGCAGGACTGCGAAGGTCGGGATGACATATCACTGATATTAGGAGCTTCAGTTTAGTTTACCATATCTTTTCCCAGGAAGTTTTGAAATTCAGGAAGCTGGTTGGTTCAAACATGATAGCATTCATTTTATACAGGGCACCATGCAATGCTACAGTACACTGTACACTCATGTCCCTTTCAAAACCCTAAGACTAGAGTATTTAAAAAGAACTTTTCAGCTAATCTAAATACTGTAATTTTTCCAAAGTATTAAAAATTCCAGTTGGCCAAAGCCAACTTTCGACATGAAAGCAAACATTCCCCTTGAGCTGTACATTGAACACAAGTATAGGTGGCTGCTGTCATGCACAATGTAACTTGTGCAACTGTTCATGTTCTGTACTTTTGCACACTATACAGTATAATTGCATCTCTTTGTAATTCACAGCATAATGTGCCAGGTAATGTAATATTAACTAATTAGTACCTAAAACCGTCAATCATTCCTTCCATTCCTGTGTCAAATCATTCTGAAAGCTTGAAGAGATACTCTATAGGTCTATATAGCCAAAAAAAGAAAAATGGGTACAAATCTAGAGTATGGTTGTAGGAAAGGACCATTTGCCACTTCAGACAATTAGCCAGTGGTTTTAGCCAGAAACACAACAAAGGGGATTTATTATTGCCAAAATCCAGTTCAAATTGATGGACATGGACAAAATACAGGTCAGTTAAGGGGGCAAAAGCTTGCTTCAAGGACAGGGTGCAATCTGAAGGGTTTAAAATGAATTGGTATGGATTATTATTGCGAAAAGTGTCCTCTACTTAAATAAGAAACCCAGATCCGACATTTTCATTATTTTTATGGAAATTGAAAGGGAAAATTTTATATAGACTTATTTTTCTTCTTCTAAAAAGGGGGAGGGAACAAAAAAATCCTCTTTTCCCCTCTTAACTACCATACAGTATACTTGAGTAAGCTGCTATACATACCTCATAGACAGACAGACAGCTATCTCAAAATATTGTATTGGAAGGTTTTAAGACTTTACTCCTAGTGACCCCAGATGCCCTCTGACCTCCTCAAAAAGCAATAGGGACTGTCTTCTGACCATAAAACATCCACATACCAAATATGAAATCTATTCAAGGTTCCTTTTAAGATACAGTACTGTACATGTTTATGCTGTTTTCCGACTTTTGACCCTCAGTGGCCCCAGATGACCTTTGACCTCCACCAAAAACTGTAGGGTTCTCCCTCTCAATATGTGGCACCTACGTACCATGTCTGAAAACTGTTGACATTCCTACAGTATCTTGAGAGAGTGTCAACAAGAAAATATCACAAACACACACATCCACACACCCACACATACATACACATACGTTCATGCCACTATGACTGCATAGGTTTCACTTTCATTTAAACTAAAAACCATTGCTAGGTACAGTATTAACCAATTTGCACCTACACTACAACACTATAATTGATTCAACAAGGTGTGAAAGGTACTTAAATTAACTTTGACTGAGCATACACCACATGTACAGTAGGGAATTACTGGATGAGAATCAAAATGGATCCAAAAGACAATTTAACTAGTTTGAATGGGGAATGAGTATTCCTTGTTTTGAAACATAAAACTTTTACACATAACACAAATCAAGTCTGATTTTGTTGCAGGCAGGTACTGTATCTTTCCTCATATAAATTACAGTACTACTTTACAATGTTTTGATGTGTATAAAAAGTAAAAAAAACCTATATACATGTATACTCCGTGAACTTCATATGGTTACGGGGTCATTTCACATACAATTTAAAAATTATACTGTACTTCTTGCATTTCATACCATCAAAAATTTCATGATTATGATCAGGATCATGATATCTACTACTTTCACTATCATTATCATCGTTATTGTTTTTTACATCCAAAATAATGTAAACCAGAATGCAAAAATGCATTGAGGTTTCGATGATACATATGCTCTTTTCAATAAAATGCTACATTTCTTGTAACAACTGGTGACCCAAAATAACCTCTGTCTCCACCTGTAAGTGACTGGTTTTTCTTTCATACTGTGCCTTAAGATATTCTGCAAACAAGGTTTTCAGAGTTTGATGCCAGGTGATACCAGATGACCATTGACCTCCACCAAAAACAACAGGTACAGTACTTTCAACTCACCATAACACATCCACATACTACTTAGGAAATCCATCAAAGTTTCCTACCTTGAGATATCACATTTTGACAAGTTTTTCAAAGTTTGACCGATCATGACCCCAGATGTCCTTTCACCTCCACAAAAAAAAATCTTATACAGACCATCTTCTCACCATAATTCATTTACATACTAATTTTGAAATCCATCCACCTTTCATAACTTGAGCTATCCTAAACAAATTTTTCTGAAATTGACTCCATGAGACCCCAAATGACCTTTGACCTCTACCAAAATCAATAGGGTTCTTCCTCCCATCATAACGCATCAACATATCAAGTTTGAAATTAATCCAAGCTTCCTACCTTGAGATATAGTGTGAACAAGAAGTTCGGAGTTTGACCCCATGTGACCCCAAATGACCTTTGACCTCCACCAAAATTTATTGGGTTATTTCCTACATCATAATGCATCAACATATCAAGTTTGAAATGAATCAAAGTTTCCTACCTTGAGATGTAGTGTAAACCAGGATTTCGGGGTGTGACCCCATGTGACCTTAAATGACCTTTGACCTCCACCAAAATAAATCTGGTTCTTCCTTACATCATAACGCATCAGCCTATCAAGATTAAAATGAATCCAAGTTTCCTACCATGAGATATCATGTAAACAATGATTTCAGGGTTTGACCCCATGTGACCCCAAATGACCTTTGACCTCCACCAAAATCAATAGGGTTCTTCCTTAAATCATAACGCAACAACATATCAAGTTTGAAATTAATCCAAGTTTTCTATCATGAGATATCGTGTAAACAAGGATTTCGGGTTTTGACCCCATGTGACCCCAAATGAACTTTGACCTCCACCAAAATCAATAGGGGTCTTCCTTACATCATAATGCATCAACACATCAAGTTGGTATTAATCCAAGTTTTCTACCATGAGATATCCTGTAAACAAGGATTTCGGGTTTTGACCCCATGTGACCTTAAATGACCTTTGACCTCTACCAAAATCAAGAGGGTTCTTCCTTACATCATAACACATCAACATATCAAGTTTGAAATTAATCCAAGTTTTCTACCATGAGATATCGTGTAAACAAGGATTTCATGGTTTGACCCCACGTGACCCCAAATGACCTTTGACCTCCACCGAAATCAATGGGGTTCTTCCTTACATCATAACGCATCAATATGTCAAGTTTCAAATTAATCCAAGTTCCTGTCTTGAGATATTGTGTAAACAAGGATTTCGGGTTTTCACCCCATAGGACCCCAAATGACCTTTGACCGCCACCAAAATCAATAGGGTTCTTCCTTACATCATAACGCATCAATATATCAAGTTTGAAATTTAACCAAGTTTCCTGTCTTGAGATATTGTGTAAACAAGGATTTCGGGTTTTGACCCCATGTGACCCCAAATGAACTTTGACCTCCACCAAAATCAATAGGGTACTTCCTTACATCATAACGCATCAACATATCAAGTTTGAAATTAATCCAAGTTTTCTACCATGAGATATCCTGTAAACAAGGATTTCGGGTTTTGACCCCATGTGACCCCAAATGACCTTTGACCTCCACCAAAATCAATAGGGTTCTTCCTTACATCATAACGCATCAACATATCAAGTTTGAAATTGATCCAAGTTTTCTACCATGAGATATCGTGTAAACAAGGATTTCGGGGTTTGACCCCACGTGACCCCAAATGACTTTTGACCTCCACCGAAATCAATGGGGTTCTTCCTTACATCATAACGCATCAACATATCAAGTTTGAAATTAATCCAAGTTTTCTACCATGAGATATCCTGTAAACAAGGATTTTGGTTTTTGACCCCCTGTGACCCCAGATGACCTTTGACCTCAAACAAAATAAATAGGGTTCTTCCTCTCAGTATGGGGTATCTGTGTATTAAGTTTGAGAACTATCAGATCTTCCCTTCTCAAGATATCGTGTAAACAAGCAAAGTGTCACAAACACACACATACACACATACATACACACATACTGTACACACATACTGTACACACACACACACGCACATACACACATACATACACACACACACACGCCATCATGAATGCATAGGTTTCTCTTTTCATCGAAACCAAAAACACATAACAAGGGTCGGGAACACTTGACTGTCCTACAGTGATTCTAACCAGGGTAAACTCAAATTGACCTTCAATTTTGTCATACAGTGGGTCATACACAGCTTTTTCACACTTCACAAATTTTGTAATAAAGGAGTAGGCTAAGGCTACTCATCCAGAGAGTGCTGGTACTAGTGATACAATGTCCTCCAACTCTGACCTACAAGTAAACAAACTAAAACAAAAAAGCCAACTGCAGTACCTTCCTGTACAAGACAAACTGTGTACAGAACTGTGAACACTAATTTGCACAGAAAAAACTTAATACCAGACTTGTAGTTTGAATGCTTTTTCCTGAGTTAGAGAACAAGGCCTCTACTAGTAGAATGAGGATGAGCCCAAAGTCAGGAGTATGAGTAGGCTACTTGATTTTAAAATTCATAAAGTACACGTACAAATCCAAGGTCATGAGTACTGTACAAGTACAAAGCCAGGAGTACAAGTACAGATTAAAGTACTCCAGTTTGAGTAGGAGTTCGGAAATATTTACTCTGGTATGAGTATGTACTCAAGTAATAAAGGTCTGTTTTATACATAAATTCACAGCAAATAATTCCAAAAAATTCTACATACAGTTAAATAATGAAAGATTCAAATTCACAACAAATTATCCTCCACTTAAACCAGCTTTGAGTAAGACCTACAGTACTTTCAGGTTTAATGACTTAAATTTGGTTGTGACTTTGCTTACATATTTGAGCATGCAACAGCATGTGCTACAACTTAGATGCTACTGTATGGTCTTGTCTTGTCAAACCTGTAGCATTCTTCACTGAGAAAAAATACTCCAATAGGTTGGAAACTGGGCCGTAAAACTCTATCCAACTAACTAACTGATGGAAAATTCTTGTCACTGAGCAATACAAGGAGAGTTGGGAAATACAATACAGCTACAGCAATAGGCTACAAAAAACCTGTCCAATACTGTACAGAATCAATTTGTTAAATACATAGCCACCACATTAGAGTACAGACCAGTAAGGTTTTCCCAAAATTGAAATGACCAGCAAACTACATACTGTGTCAAGATGGTTCACCTTATGTAGTTGAAGATTTGATGTAATGGGAAGAACAAAACTTGGGAAGAAATTACAGGAAGGGCACAGTGAAGACTTGGTTGGTATAATTAAAGCCCATTGAGAGCTTAGATCACAGTCTCTTGCAGTCCCTCCCTCTGGTCCCTGCCACATACTGTACTTGTCAAACTGGCCATAACAACACCATTTGTCTTTTATCTCTTTAGTGTACTCTAACTGTATACTAACACACTTCATCCACTGTCCTAAATATCAATGCTGTTAATTGTGAAAACAGATAAATGATCACTAACTTGTGACACTAGTAGAAACTGATTACTGTGCAAACCAAGACTGACTATTTCAACTAAATGACCATGTCAAGAGACAGTCTGTGGCACTACGTCTTTGTCAGATTTGAAGATCAAACCTGAGTTACAATGCGTTACTCACATTTAACACATACCTGGACACAATTAACTACAACTTTTAATCAAAATTTACTTTTGATTCTAAAAATTCTGATCGAGTTGAAGGCAAAAATGGCTAATGGTTACTAATACTGTGTAAAAATACTGCAATATTTGACAGGCAATTCAACTCTCTCACAAAGTAAGGCTGTAATGATTTCTAAATCAGAAACCAGGTTAGGCCTGTTTTAATGAACTCAGAACTGTTTTATTCATTACTGTATGTATTACTATGACCATATTCACTAATGACTGACTTGTACTGTACCAAATGGTACAGTTATCGTCGTGAAATGTAATTGTCAGTTCTAATTACATGCTGCACACTGCACACACCTAGCAGCATGACCCATTCATGAGTTACTGCATCTATTGAAGGAACCAACATTGTGACTCTCTTCAACACTAACCTTGATTTTACAAAACTTAATAGGCAGTCTGGATTAGGTCAGTCACATACAACCAATCAGCTCAATCTGAGACACAAAGTCTGCACTTAGTTTCATAGATCAGGAAAACTGTCGTCACATAAGAGGAGAGCTGAATGTTGCTTCAGACCACTGCAGGGAGTAATATCACATCGCAATTTGCTACACAAAATGGACAAACTGCTATACAAAATGCAAAAATGTGTAGCACTTTTTCTGTGCATAACTATAGGATTTTCAGCAATGTTATGCTACAGAGGGGAAAAAATCTCAACATTGCTATGCAAAATTTAAATATTAAATAATTCCCTGCACTCTCATGAGAAAGGAGCCTCAAGAAAAAAATTGAACATTTGAAGATCCACCACTTCGAACATCCCACCATCTGGTGTGGCATGATATTTTAAGAAGTGCATGGGTAACCACTGTGAATGGGGCAGGTCCGAACATTAAGCACAGTACACAGTCCTGTTCAAATACTACTTACTGTATAACTTACCTTCCCAGTTCATCTTTTAGTGTATATGCAGCTTCAAAAGTGTTAACTTTCTGTGACTCTGATATCCACGTATCACTTTTTTTGTTCTGTGTTTCTTGTCCATTTGGCATTTTGCCTTTTCCTGCCGGCATGATTATACTTTCCACGGATAAGGCTTGAATTCCTTAGCTTTGGTACTCTAAAAATTTTACTTTGTCTTCATATGAATCTGCCTGATAAAAGAAAAACAGGCAAAATTTTAAAAAATGGTGAAACTTCTGAAAATACATTCACAAAAAAAGCTATAACATTAAATTTATGCACACATCAATTGTACTATGTACCATCTGACCTCCATGCAGTGCACAATGCGAGTCAGAGGTGTATCATGTTCGTGGGAGTTGTGATGCAGAGGCAAGCCTGTTTTTGAGGGAATTTTCATATTGCTCATTGGCAAGCTGGGATCAAATTGAGGTTGTCTGAAAAATGTTTGGTTGTCCAAATGAGAGTGAAAATGATATACACACAGTTGCATTTAATATCTGTGCCACTGAAAACAAACATTAGATTTTCCTTTTTTTTAATTTCCCATTTCTAACTGTCTTAATGATGAATGATAGGCCATAGAATTGTCTCAGGTCCACTTCTAAAGAATATTTTCATCACATTCCTACTTGCAGATGTAGAGAACTACTGTAACTCAGTTACAGAAGAAAATCTAATTGTCCATCAGACAACTTCAAAGACAAAGAGGTTTTCCGAATCAGTTTTACCCCTCTTGAATAATAGGACGACTTGGACCAGTACTAAATTTCAGCCATGTGAAGTAAGTCAAAGTTCTTTGGATGTTGGGTCAACTCAAAGCAACCTACCCTGTAGGTGCTGCATAGGTAGGTCATATTCTAAAGAATGAAGGGTCAAAGATTTTGAAATGTTGGACTGATAGAAGTGTTTGATCAATCATCTGTTAAATATCAGCATTGGGATGATTTTTCCAATCATCTGTTAAATAATCAGCTGTGGGCCAATTATTCTATACTGTAGTTGGTAAATAAGCAGTATCAATAAAATTTTGCCATTCAACTGATTGATACTACAGTACCTGCAACTAAATTGAGAACTGCATTGAAAGTGTACAGTATTTCATGCAGTCTTGCAGAACGCAACACGTACAGTAAGTTGCTCTAGATACAAAGTGTTCTACAGAAACATCTCAGTACAGAGTTTTTGAGCTGCACAGCATTTGTCCAAGTTTCAAGTACCCAAGTTTACCATGCATGCGTGCACATAAAACACCTAGAAACTGAGGAAGTTCTGTGGTTGTTGTCCTGCATAAATCAAGCCACTCCCAGCATTACTTTTTATAAAGGTCATAGTAAGGCTTATGCGACGTCATTACAAATGGAAACAGTGATGTTCGTGGTTTCATGCAGTAACGTTCTTGGACCAGACATGCAGTCAACTTACGTGTGTATCCATTTCTACTGCCACAACATGGGATCATGTTTTGCTCAGTGACATCATATGCATCAGATCTATTGCAAAATTTAAATTGCACATGTCTGCATTGTGATTGACTCAATTGAGTTGATGCTAG
Organism: Holothuria scabra; assembly: GCA_037179385.1. Taxonomy (NCBI): domain Eukaryota; kingdom Metazoa; phylum Echinodermata; class Holothuroidea; order Aspidochirotida; family Holothuriidae; genus Holothuria; species Holothuria scabra. The sequence goes on along the minus strand of CM074188.1, from coordinate 13,557,649 downwards.
CCAGCCAATTACACCTCGCAACATTGCCTACGTGATTTAGTGAGGGAATATACCAGGCCTTGAGGCTTGAGAAAAATTTTCCCACTGAGTTTGTTTTAAGAAAATCACACTTCCCATGCTAATTTACAACGTACAGTAACAGCATCAAAGATCTGTGAGTACATGGGTTTTTTTATGGATAACACTTGAGTGCATTTTATTTGCAGATTCTTTTTAAACAAAAGGTAAGTTTTGGACAAGAAGTGCCAAATATGCAGCGATATTTATATCAGAAAGAGCAGCAGGCTATTGTGTGTGGGTTTCATTAGATTCTACTTCATTCAAAAATAAAAAAATCCTACTTTCGCTACTACAAATAATACTATACGAGTCTTTCAACGGCTTCACTGCTGAGATGTTGACATTTCCAACTAAGCTACATGGCATAGCTATGGTATACAATAGCCTCCCAACTTTCTATCGAATCTCATTAACGACCACCAAAAATGATGTCACAACAAAAATTAAAATACTGAATTATATCTCTCATAATAGGTAATATATTTGTGTCGTATGTACCACCTGGTGCACATTTTCCACGTACAAAAGCTAATTAGGTTGGTCCCTGTTCGTTGTGTCAGTTGTATGTACAAAAATACGCTATTCATACTTGTTTCTTGTACCGCGTGACCTCCTCAGTCATGTCTTTTGATTCGTTCCTCAAAATGCAGGATTCCTGTAAATGGAAACTGGACAAAGGTTTGCAAACTCTGTGTTATACTGTATAGAGAACTGTGTGTACAGTACTATGATTTTGAGAGAGCGCCATCTTTCAGCTTCTTCAGAGTCTGCTCGGCAGGCTAGAGAGGAACCATAAGATACATTAATCCAGTGCAATTGTTTTGCTGCCCAGAGACACTAAGATTAGATAGTTGCATATTTTAGCATGAATGGGTCTTGTTGGGGCAGCTGATACTGTACATTAACCCACCTACAATCCAGTAGAGTAAAATAATGCAAATGTTCTGATTTGATCGGAGGATGAAAACTAGACAGAACTAAGGTTTCAAGGTATACCGGTATTTCCGTAAGTACTGTTACGTACCGGTACCGGTACTGTACGGTACCACCAACCTAAAGGTACCGAAGTATCGTGGAGACTGGTACTCAACTGTAAGGTGAAAATCTTTTCTCAAAATTATAGCATTTAAATTAGAATGATACTAAAATGTAACAAAAAACCATTTGATAAATGCCCTGTGTCTCTAAACATTACAATATAAACAGGGAATAGTCACTTGATAATCATTTCGCACCATTTCAGTCACAAATCCCCCCTAAGAATTTCGGAAATTGCCGTTTAACGTTACTTTCGCAGAACTAGTACCCTCCACACTAAAAAGGAACTTGCTTTCTTTCGACATTCTGCGCAATCTCAGAAGGATCCCTGCCAGCGCCAGCCTCACCTTCACATTGAGTATTTAGACGGACATGATTAGTCAACTGTGAGGTGAAAATCTTTTCTCAAAAATAAAGCATTTGAATTAGAATGATACTTGAATGAAACAAATACCCATTTGATAAATGCACCGTGTCTCTAAGCATTGCAATACAAAAAGGAAACATTCACTTGATAATCGCTTTGCACTATTTTAGTCACAAATCCCCCTAAGGATTTCGGAAAGTGCCGTTTAACGTTACTTTCGGAGAACTAGTACCTTCCACACAAACAGGACCCTTGCTTTCTTTCGACATTCTGCGCAACCCCCGAACAATCGCTGCTCATCAGCAAATGCTTTCACATGGTGTGTTAAGAATAGATACCATGAGTTGATTGATAGAATTCACTTTGATTACGATAGCACACAACATTATACGAGTGAGAAATTCGTTGCAAGCAGACAAAGAATCATAGCATTGCAAGCTCTGACATGAACGTTGCATCGACGATTTCTGATTCTAACACAGTGATTCAATGGGACTGCTCCATAATGCTCACTATGTTAGTGGAAGAAAAACTTTGGTACCAACACAACGCAACGAACATTCTTTCAGAAATTTACACAGTGAAGCAATGGGACTGAACACACAGTAAATTCCGCTTAAAACATTGGCTCGCATGCTCAGTTCACCAGATCAACTCACTTGCTTTGTTGTATTGATAGCTACGTACTGAAGAACAGTATAGTGTTATTGTACAACGGATTGCTGCGCGATGCATTCGTAAATTCAATCATGAAGCACTTTGATTTAGTTTTGATAGTGATAACTCGGCGGGAAGAAAGCTTGATGAATCAGTCTTTTATGGAAATATTTTTGTAAAGTTCTACTTGATAACTTTTGGTTATACTTTAGGAGGGGGATTGTCATTATTTGCAGAAATTATTTTTACAATCTTCATTACAATTCTGAGTGCTCTTGTCATCTTGTGGGGTCTAGCTCTGGTGCGGACGTGCGGCACTGATTTATTTTGTGTCTCGTATTTATCGGACGTTAAATTTGCAGAGAGGTTATTTCTTTTTTGTTTACCGATTTGGTGAGTGCGGGGTGACTAAATGTTACAAAAAATTCTGAAATGGGAGGCAGGGATTATCAGAAGACTTCACTTATGTCAATACATGGTATTTTTACAGATATTTTGCATGTGATAAAAATCCTGCTTTTTTAACTCTTCTGGTACCGGTACTACCGTATAACCGGTACCATTTGTGACGGTACCGATGGTACCAATTATCAGTGGTACTGTGAAACCCTAGACAGAACATGATGTTGTCCTTCAAACTTATTTATCAGTGGGCATAGTGACATTAAATGCAAACAATCCTACAGACTGTATTCAGGGTTGAATTTTATCTCCATTTTTGAAGTGAAAATAGCAGGCCTATACAAAGATGACATCCTGTTTGTGAAACAAACTGAAATATTCCCATTATTTTCCAACCCCAGCATGGTTATGGTAATACGATATTTAAAAAGCAAGAGAAGTACAAAAGCAGAAAATATGTTACCTTCCTCTCTCTTTCTAATAATTGCTCAGGCAAAAGTGTATCTTCATTTGATATGGCTTAAAGTCCATAGCAAATCATTAGTTTTGCCATAGTTTCACCACTGTAGACCATGGTTTACCACGGAAAACTTCTGGCTGGGATGTAATCAGCTTTTAAATTGCCAATTGTTAAATTTAGTAGGCCTAAGACTCTATTTATCAATTAAATAACCGATTATGGCATAATTCAGTAAACACTAGTAGATTGCTTCATGAAGGATGCAGGACAATCTCTGACTTGAAACACAAAATGTTGACAAACCTTACTATTGTGGTCAGACCACAGACTTCCTATACATGGACAGAGCATACTGCACGGTAGATTGTCGCTACTGTAGTGTGAGAAAAAGCGCACCAAGATGGCCGTCTGCTATGTTTTTATGTGAAAGTTTGGACTTGCTCAAGTATATCCCCATATTTTTTTCCCCCAATGTTCGGTCAAAATCCCCTCACTTATTGCAGGAATAAGATATTTTCCCCCATTCAAATTTGACTTTTGCATAAAATATTACAGACTCGTCATCAAATCAAACGATTTATAGCTTCACAGCGGCCATCTTGGTGCGCCTTTTTTGTCCCAGTCAGTGGCCACAAGCTACAGATAGGACGTACATGTTACATGCTAGCCTATGTCCATGTAGGTCCGTGGGTCAGACTCAGAGTAACTTATACCTTCTCAATCTAACGCTAACTAGGCCTAGGCCTAGGCTAGGCCTAATTTCACTTCACAAAATCAGATCGTTTCCTCAACTCAGTCAAGGTTTGGCTGGTGCAACTTTTACTGCTCACACCTAGGCTATGTTGAATGATCCAGGTAACTAAAAAGCTGGAATGCTGTTGATATGTCACAATAGCTTTTCAAGGCGCTGTTGGCATTATTTTTTAATTGCCACATTCCACTGTCTAACGTTACAGTAAGCAACATACTTAGTAGACCTAAGTTAGGCCTAATCCTAATCGTGTGCAACTACTGTCACTAGTAAAAACCGTATGTACTTACTAACTGCAGTGTCATTTATGCCTAGTCCATATATCAATACTGACTAGCTTCGTGAACACTAACGATTTCCTTGGTTTCCGATTAACACTGGAAGAGATTCACCAGCAAAATTAAGTTAAGTTACGATTGCATTCTGCCAGACCCTCCTTATAAGTAACACATTGGTAGCGAAAAATTGGTTCCAAGAGATCAAAACGAAGATTGTTAAATACGGTAATTTACCTTGAATTTGATTTTTTCTCCGTGAAGGCACTCAATGTCCCAGTTGCTATGTTGCTGGGTCCGCTGTGTACAGAGCTAGCGACAGAGCTATCTAGCTAGACTAGACTAGGCCTACACCATACAAACTAAAGAGAACTGTATGTATATCATACACTTTGCCAAGGCAATTCCTCGTGACGTCACATGAACTTAATAATGGTGTAGAGTTTGCGCACATTTTGCAGTCAACAGACCCTGAACAATGTACAACCAACCTAGCAGGTGTGTCGACCCTGGGACTAGGCCTGGGCAGGGTGGCAAACGCCCAACCAATAAAAGTATTGGGGAAAAACATACCCTTAACCCCCAATAATTCGGGCAGATTAAACGACAACAGGAAGAGTAAACGTTTGTAACACCACCGCGCGTGGTTTATTCCCAGTCCGAGTTCTCTCCAATACTAAAGCTCAATATTTGTAATTGCAAAATATTCGGCGCACTTCGTGCTTCAATGCAGTAACAGCTCGCCCACAACAGCCTGGTACTTTTCTAAGCTCGAGAGCTGGCAAGAGCTGGCAAAATCGCAAATTTGCCATAGGCCTATGTGACACCAGATCATTGCGAGTGACACCGGCAACTACAGTGCTATTTCTATAAATTTCATTTCCAAATTTTCTCTAATATTGAATTTAAAGGCCCAATTTTCTCACCCAATCAGTACCAATTCTCCTAACCTTCTTAATTAAGCCCCCCCCCCCCCCACAATTGTCTGAAATTCACCCTCATCCAGACACAATCTCATTTTATTGCTTCAGGGCGAATATAGAAAGCTCAATGTGTATAATCAACACACTATCAGAACAGTTCGGATTGTGTAAGTTTTGGTACTCTGCATTGTCAATCAAAAAGCTGAGCCAGTTGAGAGTTTCTGTTACCCTATACTAGGAGTGTAGTTTGGGGTGAGAGGATTGTCCCTTTAAAAATGTCGTCTGGGAGCCTCCGAGTCAATTCGTGGGCCTCATGCATGAAATGTTGAAAGACTCTAGGGTCTGATAGTCTCAAAGATAGATAGACGTACTGTCAACAGGCTAGCAGTTCTTCACAAAGCCAGATACTGAGGGTCTCCTCGCCTTGCCAATTAACGACCTACAAAAGGGCCAGCGGCCTTCTAGGCATCATCACTTCAAAAAGTTTCATAAATATATCAACCAACAAGGACTACTACAATAGTTTCTTTCCTCGGACTCAGAGACTGGAACTTACTCCCCCAGAGTATAACAGATCTCGAGGACACCAAGCAGTTTAAAGGCACCTCAAACTACAGTTTCAGTATGTATGGGTACATCAAAACCCTCAATTGGTACAGCTCTTTGATTGGCATCAAATTCAAACAATGCATCATCGCTACATTACACAGCATGGGCACTGAGAGTGTCTCGATTACACATTATGGACTTGTATGCCCACTGAGACAAGCCATGAAGCAATAAACTAGGATTGTGTCTGGATAAAGATGAGTTTTAGATAAATGTGAGAGGGGCTAGAAGTAAGTAGGTTGGGAGAATTGGAACTGTTTGGGATGATGAAAATATGCCTTTAAGAACGCAGCCTAGTTAAAGGACCAGTTCTCTCACCCCAAACAGTACCAATTCTCCTAACCTTCTTACTGAAGCCCCTCCCACAATTGTCTGAAATTCATCCTCATCCAGACACAATCTTAGTTATTGCTTCAGGGTGATTATAAAACAGTTCAATGTGCATAATCAAAACACTCTCAATACAGTTCATGCTGTGTAATATAAGCTTTGGCACGCTGCATTGTTTGAATTAGTTGTCAATCAAAGAGCTGAGCCAATTGAGAATTTCGGGACCCGGGTACCTAAATTGTAGTTTGGGTGAGAGGTTTGGCCCTTTAAGGATCCTCAGACGGGACGACTAACCACATGCGCGGGCGGACTAACCACATGCGCGGGCTCAACCTTGCACATTTGACTCCAGCAGGAGTGTTGTGCAGTATTATCCAGATCCAGATATCAGATCCAACAACGATCTTTGGCCGTGCAATCTCAGATTTGCCAATAGGAAATGCAGATTCCTCAGCAATCCCCAAAGATATTAAAATTCTTTACAGGAAACCCAGGATCCCAAAATTTGCTGCATTACAAGCTCCATATTTTCAAATATCTACCTTTAAACGAGGGGCCAAAAAATTTTGGCGCTCTTCGTGCACCTCAAATCACACAATTCTGCAGTGGAGCTGACCTGCGTAGCAGGCTGTACGGAATTTCCTTCTTTGTTCGGTCACGGTAGTTTTGGAACCTGAGAAACTGAAAAACAGATTCCGCTCTGCGGTGTACAGTCGAAGACAAGTCAAAGACTAGTCAAGTTTGTAGATTTGCTACATGAATATAAATGTGACTCCAGTCTCCACAAGAGTCAGTCAGTATCAGTGGACTCGAGTCACTGCACTATCAATCCTAGGAATACAATTTTTGGAGTTTTCCATCTCCAAAATTGGTGACTCGTTACCAGTAGCGTAGCCAGGTTTGTGACATGGGGGGGGGGGGGGGAGTCTAAGGATAGATAGAAAACCGCCATTTTAGGTGTTTTTGCATTGCGAGATGGTGTCATGGAGGTTCTAACCCAGGCCTTCCGCACGAGAGGCGGATGCTCTACCGTTAGACCAAACACCCTGTCTGCACCTATCCAGCCAACATGCCCAGTTGGGCCCCGACTGGGACCCCGCTGGGCTTCAGTTGTTGAAACTGGGCCCAGCTGGGCTTGAACTGGGCATCAGCTAGGAAAGGCTAGCCCAGGTGGGCCCCATGTGGGAACACCTGACAAACACGAATGGGTCCCAGCTGGGGCCCAGCAAGTAGTCCAGCTGGAGCCCAGTCGGGGCCCAACTAGGCATGTTCGCTGGGTATGCATTGCAGAGTGGCTTAACTGGGGATGTAATTCGTCGGATGGGGAAATTAAATGGCGATCCCGGGAACAGGGCTGTGAAGGATGGTAGGCATACACACATGCATCGTTTGCCTACCATTGCATGGCACTATTCGAAAAGTGACTATGCATGGTGCGAATCTAGCCTTGGTCCATCCTCGCTCATCTTCCATCCATGATGAACCAATAGGTTTCCTAATCCTCAAAACATTAATCTTAAGCTAGTAAGTGGCACGGTTCTATGGAGAGGGCTTTGGAAGTTCAAGTCCCCCTCCCTTCCCTCTCAAATGCCTTCAAGTTCCCCCTCTCCACCAACAAAAATGTTAGAGGCTGCATATATACCTTTATGACGTATTTGCGTGTATTGAAAAGAACTGCCACAAAATCCATTACGTATGTACCTAAATTCTGCTCCCCCACAGTGGTTGTCTTGAGTATTGCTCGCGGAAACCCCCGTTATACGGACTGTTCAACGGAGATGTGTCACGCATGCATGCCGGAAGTAGCACAAGTCGACAACCACGCTTCGCCCTATACGTGCACTCTAAAATAAAAAAAAGTGAACTTAGTCACTCTATAACAAATGGAAAGTGTGAATTTACTCCACTGTTAGAGTGTTAATTCACCCCAAGAAGAATGAAACTCACTCTAAGGAAAGTGACATTCACTCCAGTAGAGTGAAATTCACTCTTCCACGAGTGCCTGTAATTATCACTGTTTTAAGAGTGATCACTATAGTCATTCTATTTAAGAATGAGAGTTTGCCCTTTTGGTGGGAACTTCACTCTTCTTGAAGGTGATTTACACTCTAATAGAGTAAATTCACACCTTTTTTTGCTCTATAAGCTAGTGACTAATAAGTTCAATCTTTTTAAGGTCAAGAGCAGTCGCCACAAACTCTTGAAGGAAAAGCTAAATATGCCACAATTTTTGTCTCATTTCGCTCCGAGGTATCTTTCATTACTGCATTATATTTAATTACTTCATCATTGCGTATTCAATGTAAACCAAGCAGTTCAAGTGTTTCTAGTAAATTTTACTTTGAAGAGAAAACATGTTGGCACGTGACTCTCAACAGCCAATAATCAAACAGGACAGTCTACTGCACTACTTCAAGTTGGGATGAATGCTCTCGCCCTTTAATTTTAGAGTGTAGACACATTGCAGACAATTTTGTAGCCCACCAAGTTAATTTCTGTACGTATATTGACACATATATGCCAATTCAAAAGAAACGCAATCAGTGGCGTAGCTACAGGGGCTGGGGCGGTGGTCCCAGGGTGGCTTTGTCAAAGGAAACTTGCCATATGTGACACCAGAAAAAATGACACCGGTCATACTCGTTAAGTATGACAGGAATGATTGTTATTTTAAGCTGGTAAATAAACTGTTGGCTGTTGCAAATACTATACTGGATTAATTTGTGTCATCGACTGTCTAGACTTATTCATCTTTCGAGAGTAGTTTTAATATGTTTATATTGATTTTTTCTTTATAAAGAATCTGGCTCTCGAAAGGGTGTTTTATACAGTTATTTTGTAGAGTGTATAGGGGAAAGGTTGCATCGTAGAGACGTTTACTGAAGGAAGTAACGTTGAGGTCTTCTTTTGTACCACTCGGAAACCTACTCCTTCCACGTGTTTTCTGCGCCTTGGCTTCAAAACGCGTAGCAAGTAGGCGATGGGGGCACCCCCTCCTTTAAAAAATAAGAAAGAGGAAGAAGAAAAAAAGGTGAAGCTCTATATTTTGAATCCGTAGGCCGCTCTCGGCAAGCCAAAGTTTTTCCAAAGGATCCCTCCCCCGGACGGCGATAAGTCATATTCAATTTCACACCCCCCCCCCCTTCTCGGTGACATCCTGACAACCCCTAGTAGTGTTGAATCTTCTAGTTTAACCTGGCAGCGTCAGCGGCCTTTTCCCAATTCCTTCCGTATGGATAACATTTGGAGGGAGTTTGGGACCACATATTAAGCTAAAATATCTGCATTACTCGGCCAAAGGTTTACGTGCACACACGCAGAAACAGTGGCAACAGCTTTGCAGTAAACACACTCCACAGGCTTAGTTTAACCCTTTACCGTTGTTTGGGTCCTTTTGGACCCATGCGGAGAGCTCGGCTGTCACACATCTTTACTGTTTCACGCGGAGCTCGAAACTGCGAGTAGCTACCCGAAAATTCGGCCACAAGAGCTAGAGAGACAATAGTTTAAGGTCACGGGGTCAATGGCCTACGGAAGCCGATGCGGGGCGGGCTACGTCCGCTTTTCCGCCCAATCCCGAGGCGCGCAAATATGCCCCGATCGGAGCATCACGGTAAAGGGTTAATGGATTTCAGTGGGTGGTGACAGGAAACTTTGTCTTAACTGATACTAGAGTAACTCGCCGTATAAAGGCAGGAAAGGGCTCTGGAGTAAGTTGTCACCTACACTCTAAAAAGTGTTGTGTAGAATTTACACAGCATTGTGTGACTAGTCCACCAATCAACAAATGTGTAGAAAGTACACATGGTTGTCTAAAAAAGTTACACAACATGTGTAGAATTTACATAACACTGTGTAATTTATACACATGTTGTGTAAATTTATTACACAACCATGTGTACTTTCTTCACATTTGTTGATTGGTGGGCTAGTCACACAATGTTGTGTAAATTCTGCACAACACTTTTTAGAGTGTATAGATTTACTTGATGAGTCTCCCAAGCTTCCACGTCCATTACGAAACAATGGATCCAATACGTATACACTCCCTACCATAGGCGCACCAGGGTATTTCATCTCAAAGGGCAGAAGATTTTTTGCCCGAAAAATGTAATTCTACCTGCTAGACTATCTAAGCAGAGCGCCACCATTCATTGGCGTGGAGCGTACAGAAAATTTTGAAAAATCGGCCATCTCAGACAGTCGGAATTGGCGTTTCGTAGGCTTATAAAGGGGATATAGAAATTCGTTATTTTGAGTTTTTAATTGCAAAAAATATTCTCTTGAAACTAAAATTTTGCTAGGAAGACTATGTAAGCGGAGGGCCTCCATAAGTTGGCATGGGGTATACAGAAAATTTTGAAAAATAGGACCAAGCAGACAAACGTTTCCAGCGTTTTCCACGCTTAGAAGGAGCATCTAAGCAGCCAACATTTCTATTAAAAAATTACCAGATAAGATGTGCTATCATTGGATGAAATGGTCTTATATATTTTCCGGGGAAACTATTAAACGGAATTTAAAACATGCTGATGCATTTCCTCTATTGAATTGATGAGATTGTGTACTCCTGTTAGAAACACCTTTTGAAAAAATATCGCATTACAACACTAGCGTAGCCAACGGGGGGGGGGGGGCAGGGGGCAGAGTGCCCCCCCCCACAGAAATTTTGGGGACGCGATGGGCGATGTTGAAAAAATGAAGGGGAGCCAAAAAATAAAAATAAAAAAAAAATAATAAACGGCAAGAGGAGGGAGAGAACCGGGGGCATTTTTTTTTTTACAGTTTTCGGGGGGAAGGGAGGATCTTAGTCGTTACGATAAAGTATGCAGTCCCCGACGGCGACTAGTCTCCCCGATGGTAGCCGTCGTTGGCTTTAGATTCACTCCAGTTTTTTCAATACTTCCATTCCACATATCTAGAGAGTGTAAGACCTCTCAACCTTACCAAGTAACTGGTAGGCAGAGTACACAGGTTATGCAGAGGTCGTAAATTTTCTCCCATATCACAAAGCCTAGTTGCTTTTCTCTGTATGTTATGTATGTATGTTATCCCCGATACGGTCTACAACCCCTACAGTTTCAATTTTTTTTTTCTTTTTGTTCTTAATGATTACATAGGCTATGTTATTTTTGTAAGTCCACCAAAAAATTTCGCGCGCTTTGCAATTTCACGATTCAGACTCAAAAGAACATTAACTCGGCTTTTAAAATATTAAGTAACATTGTGCAAAATGTGCCCAAGGCTGCAATGACATGGGATAGTTAGGCCCCTTCATACCACCCTCTCAACATAGGGGCTGTCGGAACTTGTGGTCGCTGGCATGGCCCGCCCCCTGTCGGGGATAATCTGTCGCCTTCTCATGGTCGGTTTAGTTACTTTGGCTTTCACAAGAGTTATTTCTGCGATAAAACCCAAAATGTTCGGTGCGCTTTGCACATTCTTCCTCAGTTCCGTTACCTAGAGCTAATAAAGTACAAACCCTTCCCATCTTTGCATGTAAATTAATAAGTAGAATAAATGGATTAATGTTCATGTCGGGAATTTCATATCATTTCGCTAGACTTAGTTAATTATCTCTTGTGTCAGTCGTGCGGTACGGACTCGAAGAAGAAAGTACAATATAATTTGTGTCCGATAGGGCCCAAATGCCGGGACAATTTATTGACCTATATAAGATTTAAATAAGTACAGATTCTTTTTAGTGTACGACCCCCCAAAAATTTCTGCCCCCTTTTCCACGGTTAAATCAAAATATCTTCCTCTAGCATATACAAATTTGATGTCGTAATATGGCTCGAAATGGCAGGTATAGTGCACAGGTTTTCTTCAAACCTCCCTCAACAACTCATCGACGGCATTCTGGCTGTCGGGGCTTGGGTCGCTACCGACCCTGCCCTCACCCCGTTCGGAGAGTGGTCCTTCGTCGGACAAATCCTGGCGCCAAGTCTGGAGGGCAGTCACATTTTTCCAGTTATGACTTGTATATGTGTAATGAAGAAATGAACTAGAAATGGAAGCTGCATTTTTTGGAGAGGGGCAACTATTTTGGAGGGGCGGTCAATTTCACTAGGGGGACGTGTCGGTCCTCTAAAACCCCCTGTGGAGAACACTGGAATAGTATAAAAATAGTATAAAAAGAACAAAATATAGCACCATATTGCATCTAAGCTCTTCGAGACAGCAAACCATTCCAAAAGGGGAAGGTGACACCCAGGGAGACAGGCCCGTGGTCAGGGGGTTGGCACTTAGTCCCGCCCATACCTAATTTTTTTTTTTTTTTTATTTAAATGGAGTTTTGGTGTTTTTCAGGGCAAAATGTCGATTCGCTGGTTTAGCCAACTAAATGTAAGCCTTATGAGTAGCTGTTTTGTTCCAGTGCGACACAATTCCGTAGGGCCCCATTGACTCGTACCGAGTAACCCTCCTACAGTCACACACTAACCCTGTTGACTCTCGAGGGAATAAGGAAAACATTGATACATGATTGAAAATGTCCAAAAATTCCAACTTAGGTGTTCACCAGATCGCTCAATTTTGATGTAAAATTGCAAAATCTCCTTGGGGCGGGAGGGGGAGAACCACACCCTCTCCCCGTTCGGTCGCTCGGCTCCTCACTTGGGCGCTTCGCTCTCTCAAGGAAATGGGGCACCCCAGTGTCGGCGATGAAAAATGAATGAGTTTGGGCTAAAGGTATGTTCAGCCCCTCAATATTTTTCAAGTGCTTCAATTAAGAAGCGGGGAGAATTTCGAAGTTGGGCTGAACATATTCCTGCTTAGAACACTCGGAAAGTGCCGTTTCCGGCCATCTGAGGGGTTTGTAAAGTCAAAAATTTCCTGGTACGCTCCGCGCCAATCGATGGTAGAGCTCCGCTTAGAAACATGTATTAACACATAGATTGATTTTTTTTTTTTTTTTTTTTTTGCATTAATTGAGAAATATCAGAAATGAGATCCATATTTCCAGGCTGGGAACATGCAGCATAAAACACTCGGGAAGTGCCGTTTCCTGCCATCTGAGGGGTTTCTAAAACCAAAAATTTTCTTGTACGCTCCGCGCCAACCGGTGGTGGTGCTCCGCTTAGATAGTTCTGTCGGTCAAGATTGGGGACGATGAGTCGACTTTGCCCCCCCCCCCCCACAAGAAAATCCTGGCTACGCCCCTGCATTACAAGATGGGTCTAAATGAATTTTCAAGCAGACTTATGGGAAAACTTACTCACACTGCAACATTACAATACAGTATTGAAAAACAAATTACCCGATTTTCATAACCATTGCCCGAATTTGGCCCTATAGGGGCAGGTTAGATGGCAAACTGTTAAGGACAACGCACCTGAACACCCTCCCCGTCTGTTTGTTGAATTGATGTGGTACCGTAACTGAAAACGTCCCAGCATTTTTTCAACCTTCGCTAGAATATTTTATCATTTTTTGCGAGACTACAGTATAAAGTGGAAATGAGGAAAACTTTTTTCACAAGCTACACAAATGTGTCGCAAATCTATGTTATCAATTTTATTTTCCGTGAAAAGTTTACTTTGAACAGTTGAACATAGCCTTTCTGATATTCGGGCAAAAATTTGAAAGTATTTAAATCATCGGCAATTTCAGACTTTGCGTTATACTAGATTAAAAGTAGGCCAAAGATGGATTGTTTCATTCAAGGCTTCTCAAATGTGTCACGTTTTTTTACCTCTTTGATGTTTCATAAGTATGTTTAAAATGACTACGATACGTCTCTATTTTAAGGCAGATGCTTGAATTTGAATGTTCTGCCATTTTGTGGAATGTGTTGCGAAAGACAGTAAAGTAAGGCAGGAATGTGAAGCGGACTTTTGGAATCTGGTTGATTTTTCATAAAAATGTTACCACGACTATAACGTTTTTCTTTCTTTTTTCGGGTAGGCTCTATATCTTTTTTTAGATTTTGGGCACCAAGCATGCTATTTTTTAAAACTTAGGTGGCTGTCCGGTTTTTCAACAATGACATCACTAGGCTAATTATTGTGCTATGTACCATTTTAAATTGAATAAACATCAACATTTAACATCTCAGCTCAGGAATTCCTCAGTATGAAGATGAGAGTGGACTGATATCACTTATTTTTCATGCTTTTTAATATATGTTTTTTGACTTGTGGTACACTTTAAGATATTACTGCCTATGAGTGCAGAAATCTGAAACGTAACTCATAGTGCAATTGACCAGTTTGTGTAGGACAGTGGCATAAGCAATGAAGAAAGAGAAGATACCCAAATGTCTTCCTCCCCCCCCCCCCCCCCTCCCTCAATTCATCTCTCCCTTCCAATGATTTTCATCTGTTTTCCTCTCCCTCCCTTCCCAGCTCAATCCTCTGTGAAATTTTCAAACAAAAAGTGCAGTACTGAAAGAAACTTCACTGCACCATCCATTTGGAAACTGACAGGAAATGCTGATTAGTGTCCATTCAAATTGACATTATTCCAAATTGTAACATGTAACAAGATCATACTGTTTAACCACCACTACTCCAGCTTGACCAGGGAAACCACTTGGTGATGACGGAGCCAAACGGCAATACAGTGACCCCACAGTATGGAAGTGTCCCCACACAGCAAGGAGAGATCTGTGTAAATTCAGCTGCCTGGTCATACATACTAAAATTACTGGGGATAAGTAATTAGCTGAATGGGAACTCACGGTGTGTACACAATGGGCACAGGCAGTTACAAAAATAGGCCTACAGTACATGCTAACAATGCCTCCACTGGGATTAAGTTGTGTTTCATAACATTTTGCCTTGAGGCAAAAAATGATGGAAATGGCAAAAAATAACCACTTTTCTTTAACTTTTCTTGTAGCTAGGAAGGAAATCTGCTGCCCCATGAAAATGACACCCAGACACTAGACAACATATTTGAGGAAAATCCACTGGCAATTACAGAGGCTGAAACCTTTTAAAAAGTGAGACAGACATTTTTACTCTCTACAGTATAACATAAGCTCTACCCACTTTGTGGGTTGAGCTAATGAGTGTGTGATGTTGGGTTCAGTCTATGGTGATATTTTCTTGCATTACTGTATTTTACATTACTTGTTTGTGGATAATTACATTTAATGAACTTTGAGAAAAAATTAAATAGTCAAAAGAAGCTAAGTTGTGCATAAAATTATAAAATATAATTGTACAAAAAGTTGTATTTAGTGGAAAAATCTCAACGGAAAAAATACAATCACTTTTTTAAGATATCTCCAGAATAATTCCAGAAGATCAAATTTCAAAATAGAACTTGATTAAATACAACGCGCATGACCTGGGAAGGACCAGTTTCAGCAATCTAAACAGCATTTTAGCCAGACCTTCGCGCCAAACTATGATGGTGCTACACTTGTATAGTATACCTGTAGGCAAAAGGTTTGTTTCCTGGTCAATTTCTGAGGCTATATTTTCCATGAAACATTTAGAATTTAAGTTTTTTAGCACGCCCATGTGTACTATCAATGAGTCGAATTGGTGATATTGGACGTATAACATTTAATTTATATGCAGCTATGTAGTTACGTTTCAAAATGTAAAAAACGTTTAGCTCCTAAAGAAATATTTTGTAACCCCTGAACCGAGCAAATCAATTGATTGCACCCAATCAAGCCCCACATACAGTTAATTCATTTGTTTACAGAATGTAGGCCTATAAGAATGGAATAAAGCCGTGTACATAGTAACATGAAAGCAAGTTTTTTTTTTCAAAAATTTGAAAGAAAGTTTTCAAATTGTCGAGTTGTTTCGGGGCTATGCACACTGCTTAACAAGAAATGTCCTCACTGGCTAACGATAGCCTAATCCCTAACCCTAACAAAGAATACAATCGATACAAAAGAATGGCAACAACCAATCAAGAAACACCTCGTTAAACAGTGCACATCTATCCGTTGTTTCGGTATGCCTTTGTAAATAGTTTGTAAATAAAGTTTAAAGGTAAAGAGCAGTCCCCCAAACACATTCTGGAGAAAAAGCTAAATAACACAATTTTCATCTTATTTCTTTTCAAAGTATCTTTCACTACATTTTATGACTTTACTATTGCATATTTAAGGTAAACCAAGCATTTATTTCTAGTAAATTTCACATTTGAAGGGAAAAAACATTGTCACATGACTCCCAGCAGCCAATCATGAAACTGGACAGTCTACTACACTTCTTCAATTTGGGATGACTGCTCCTGCCGTTTAAGCAACTGCATTTTTTTCCAATCCATCTTTTTTGGACCAATTTGCAGGTCTGCGTAATCACGTCTCTTCTTCCTTCATATTACAGTATTAAAGATGTCATTACGTATGGGCTACATGATTATAAGGTCGTGTGATCCTCACGCCTTCCACAAAGTATTTTCGCTTCTCGGCCTTTTGGCTAAGATCATGTGTAGTATCTGTTCTTTTCATCCAGTCAAGAATGGAGCCATACATGACAGACCAATGATGAAAATGGTCTGAAGGCCGCGAGGTTGGTCGTTAAGTGTTGTCCTTCAGTGGACGTAATAGCTTCTTCGGGAAGCAGTATCAAGTTTGGTTTCGCCGAACGGCCCTTTGCCAGAGGGTCGGGAGGACTTTAGAAAAAGTATTTTCGGTTGCAATGTAGTTTTAATCATATTTTCTGTTTTGAGATGAATCTGATTCTATTATTCCGAGTAATGAACATTTTCTCATTAAAGGTTTCATTGCCAAAATAAAGCCTTTGATACATAACATCCAAGAGTTTCTGGTTATGCGGATTCTTCGTTTTAATGAAGCCGATTTCACCATTTCATCTACGGTAAATTGTACCAAGCAAAGTTTTTTGAAGCAGAAAGCGTTTGTGAATTAAATATTAAAAGAATCATCGACTTTATTTTTTATTGATATTGTTAATTTCAACTATGGGTTAAGCCTAGGTCGGCAGAAGATTCTACTGGCAATAATTGGTAACTTCCTTTTTCCATGGGGCACAAGTTGGTAAGGTGGCTCACGGCTTTCTCAAGGTGAAATAGAATTTAAACCAATGATTTAAGACAACTCTCCTCATGAACGTAACCGAAATGATACACATATTTTGTAAAAATATAACTAATTATGAATATAACATTATGCTAGCTGTATACAACCCGAACCGGGAGACACAGCGTTTTACTCAAACATCTTTTCGCCTCTGTAACTCGTTGCGCTTGTCGTGGCTTCATGCTACATGCTTACCGTGATGGGCTACGTATCACGGGCTACATGATTATAAGGTCGTGTAACCTTCACGCCTTCCACAAAGTGTTTTCGGTTGCAATGTAGTGTTATTAATATTTTATGTTTTGAGATGAAACTGATTCTATTATTCCGAGTAATGAGCATTTTCTTATTGAAGGTTTTATTGCCAAAATGAAGCCTTTGTTATATAACATCCAAGAGTTCTGTTTTTATTTTTATTGATTATGGGGATTCTTCGTTTTAATGAAACCGATTCCATCATTTCATCTATGGTTTACCCTGTACCAAGCAAAGTATTGTTTGAGTAGAAAGCGTTTGTGAAATGAGTATTAAAAAAATCATCATTGACTTTTATTTTTATTGATATTGTGTATTGCAACTACGGGTTAAGCCTAGGTCGACAGAAGATTCTACTGGCAATAATTAGTTACTTTCTTGTTTCATTGGGCACAAGTTGGTAAGTTGGCCGGGATCACCGCTTTCTCAAGGTAAAATTTCGTCAGAGGATAGAAATCTTTGATTTTAGACAACTCTCCTCATGAACGTAACCGTAATGATACACATTTTTTGTAAAAATATGACTGATTATGAATATAACATTATGCTAGCTGTATACAACCTGACCCGGAGACAGAGTGTTTGACTCAAACATTTGACTCAAACATCTTTTCGCCTCTGTAACTCGTTGGGCTTGTCGTGTCTTCATGCTACATGCTTACCGTGATGGGCTACGTATCATGGACTACATGATTATAAGATCGTGTAACCTTCACGCCTTCCACAAAGTGTTTTCGGTTGCAATGTAGTGTTATTAATATTTTATGTTTTGAGATGAAACTGATTCTATTATTCCGAGTAATGAGCATTTTCTTATTAAAGGTTTTATTGCCAAAATGAAGCCTTTGTTGTATAACATCCAAGAGTTCTGTTTTTATTTTTATTGATAATGTTGATTCTTCGTTTAAATTAAGCCGATTTCATCTTTTCATCTACGGTACCTCGTACCAAGCAAAGTCTTGTTTGAGCAGAAAGCGTTTGTGAAATAAGTATTAAAAAATCATCATTGACTTTTATTTTTATTGATATTGTGTATTGCAACTACGGGTTAAGCCTAGCTCAGCCAACTTGCTCAGCTGGGCCCCAACTGGGTTTCAGCTGGGCTACTTGCTGGGCCCCAGCTGGGACCCATCCGTGTTTGTCATGTGTTCCCACGTCGGGCCCAACTGGGCTAGCCTTTCCCAGCTGATGCCCAGAAGAAGCCAAGCCAATAAGCCAATAACTGAAACCTAGCTGGGCTTCAGCTGGGAAAGGCTAGCCCAGTTGGGCCCCACGTAGGAACACCTGACAAACTCGAATGGGTCCCAACTGGGGCCCAACAAGCAGCCCAGCTAAAACCCAGCTGGGCATGTTGGCTGGGAGGTCGACAGAAGACTCTACTGGCAATAATTGGTTACTTTCTTGTTTCATTGGGCACAAGTTTGTAAGGTGGCCGGGCTCACCGCTTTCTCAAGGTAAAATTTCGTCATAGGATAGAAACCTTTGATTTTAGACAACTCTCCTCATGAAAGCAACCGTTATGATACACAATTTTTGTTAAAAAATATGATTAATTATGAATATTTCATTATGCTAGATGTATACAACCCAAACCGGGAGACAAAGTGTTATATCCGACATCTTTTCGCCTCTGTAACTCGTTGCGCTTGTCGTGACTTCAGGCTGCGTGCTTACCGTGATATTTGGTGCATCGGTCACGCAAATACAGAAATGTCAACTTGATTTCATATTTTATCGTCACACGTATTTCAATCTCAACTAACTAGGTAACTACATATTTTATCGCACATGTATATCATGTTCTTGACTAATGGGATATGTCGTGTTGTAATGACAATGTGTGTTTGACAAGGAAATCATTCAAACCAAAAAATGGCGCAATCCCCATCAAAATCCGTCAAAAATTGACCATTTTACAGGGTTATTTCTGATTTGCATTATTCAATCATGCATAAACATGACTTCAGTATGCAAATTTTGTGATGTATAGGGAGGGACATGCGATAAATGGCTAACGTCATCCTTTGTGTCTGCAACCTTCATTTTAAGGACAATTGTAACATGTCCTGACCATTTCTTTTGAAAGTTGTCCTGGAAAATTATTAGTATTAATTATCAAACCTTAAACTATCTGCTGAGTAAATAAGAGATACGGTAACTATAGAGGTTAACAAAATGAATGTCAACACTGTGCAACATTCCACATCATTAATTTAGCATAAGCAACAAGTTGTGTCAGAAACATACAAAATTTGAAGAGGTACTTGAGATCCGGGAAAGATACTGACAATTTCCAAAGGATTTTCCTGCATGAAAGTTTACTCCGTAACCGCCAAGTAAAGTCAGGGCTTTTAGCTACCGTCACCCCAGCTTTAATTAGAAAATATTTCTGTGAAAGACCTAGTAAAATTGACGGTGAGCTTTTTTCACCTGAGTATCTTTCTCTCATAAAGGCCTTTCTTAATTAAATAACATGCTTCTAAGAAATCATCCAATGACCTACACATTAATTTCAAAATGTTAAGCGATCTTTCAGAACAATTTTTGACAATTATAAGCTCCTCTCCCAAGGAAATTGACAACTTGGCCAATTCAGTCAATGACCCATAAATATGACCTTGAACATTTTTTCCTACTGAGGTATTCAAAGTTTTCCTTCCCTTTCACATGAAATTCTACTCATTCTAAACCACTGATCTACATACCTGGGTGTAAGGTGGTGCCGAAAAATTGAAGCAACAGAGCCGCCATACAGGGGTGGCTCCAGGATTTGCGCGACAGTGGGGGCTAAGCTCCCCCACAGGGGGGTAGCATTCTGAGTCCCGAAAAAGGCGATGAGTAAGTCCAGAGGGGCGTGACTTGGTAGAATCTGAAGCACGCGTAGCGCGCCGAAAGTTTTGGCTTTTTGGCAACAAATGTTTAAAAATCTGGAGTTTGTTTAGAAGAAAAAGTTGTTTTTTAAATTAGCTTTTGTAAGGATCATTAAAAAGTTGGGGTGTTTACTGAAGAATCTGTCCTTCATAAAAATAAAAAAAGGTACCTAGGCGACAGCTGGAACCCTTTTGGGTTACGCATTTCATCGTAAAGAGCCTAGGTACTAAGGCTTTCAGACGAAACTGATAATGTGCCCGAAAAATTGTTCCCCCTTTTGAACGAAGGTTTGAAAATTAACAGCTTATCATATTAGAGAAATTTTAGAATTTTATGAAAAAATTTGCTGTTTGGGTAAGATTACAATGAAACTTTTGGGCTTTTTATTCAATGATATGCCCGTTCAAGAGCAGAGTGATTAAGAGCGTTAAATTGGGTGTTTAAATGTATGGAGTACCGGTATCCATCGAAAATAAAAATTTTTTTTTTTTTAACGAATATTAGAGAATCTGAAGGTTATATTGGACTGTAATTTTATGACAAATTTTGGGGATTTATGGAAGAATATGATCATATGAGAAAAATCAAGAAGGAGGTGATTTGTAGTTTTGTTGGGGTTTCTGAATTACATACCATGGAAACTAAGGCCCTCTGAATTTTCCTCGAGGAAAAAGTTTGACTTCCCATATATTTCAAGTTTTATATTTTGTATATTGACATATGTGTACGGAAGTGTTTCAGTTTGGTAGGAGGCAGAATAACAGTCTATTTTGTCTGAAAAATGTAATCCTGCCCGAAAAACTAACTAGAAGTGCACAGAAATTTTAAAAAATTGAAAACCCCAGACAGCCGGAAATGACATTTCCCAGTCTCGTAACCAGAAACAAAGCAGTCTTTATTTTCAGCTTTTACCGCTTTAAAATTTTCACTTCATATTTCCCTCAAACGAAGAACAATTTGCAAGCATGCATTGTTCTGATGAGTAATCTGTTCGACCAAAACACTATCAAAGCGGAGCGCCACCATAACTTGGCGCATAGCGTAGAGAAAATTTAAGAAATATCTTACCCTCAGACAGCCGGAAATGGCATTTTCCACACTTGTAACTAGAAGGAAGCAGTCTTTATTTATAAAAGTGTCAATTCAGTTGAAAAAAACCCAACTTGCTACGTGATCAGAAAATAACCAGATAAAAGGTACCGCTACAATTAAATGAAATGGTCGTCCTTTTCTCTAGGGAAAACTATGTAACCGAATTAAAAAAATACCATTTTTTTAACTCTTTTGAGACTCCTCGTTGTATTCAATTGCGAGGTCCACTTAATATATGTTATTTTCTATGTGACTATTCGAACTCCCGACAATAAATAATTTTACTTCCCGCCGACGTCTTTTAAAATATGTCACGTAACAACAAGGTGGCTTCAAATGAATTTTCAGTCAGACTAATCAGGAGACATTCTCACACTTCTGTTCATCATTACATATAACTGAAAACGGCCTGGCGGATTGTCATTACCGTTGCTCGAATTCGGCTGTCGGGGCAGGACAGATGGCAATCCATTTGGATACTGCATGCACCTGAGCAACTTCTCGTGAGTTTTGTAAGGAAAACTAGTAAAGCAAAATCAAGAAGGTCGTCCTGGGACTAACGTTTATCGGGCTTACATCTGTTATCGTGGGCTTACAGATGAAGGATCCCCGACGAAACTGGATCTTCTTAACGACAGGGGAAGGGCAGCCTTCCCCGACGGGGGCAAGGTCCCTGGTTCCCCGCTGGTGCCAGTGGCGTCGCCAATCAAAGGGGGGCAGGGGACAGGGGGCAGGGGGGCACGTGCCCCCCTGAAAAATCGTGTGCCCCCCAACTGAGATTTGAGATTTTCAAAAAAAATATGTCTTCTGTAGTCAGAGTGTGACTATGAATTTTGTAGGATTCGATTCCTCTGTTGAAAAGAAAAGGCAGTAAATTTTCATGTTTTCCAAATGAAAATATCGCAAAAAACCTCGGAAATGCCATATTTCCGGCTGTCTGAGGGGTTACGTTTTTCAAAATTTTCTTCACACTTCCCACTACGTCTATTGGAGGTGGCGCACAGCTCAGGTAACCCTTCAAGCAGGATTAAGCCTACATTTTTCCTTCAGAGGATCACATCTGATTGCCCATCAACTGCCTTTCTTTCTCTTTATAATCACGGTGCAGCTCACCTTCCTCAAATTGTCAGCCTGATACGCTCTTGAGAGTAGTTTCACTAACGTTTGTGTTGTTATCAAAAATAAAATCTTACTCGAAATTGCCCTGTAAGTAATTTTTAGGCCAATGTAAAAACAACCCTTTTAAAAAAACAACTTTAAAACCTTACAAACACGCTAAAGACCCAGGAGCTTCCAGGGGCTTCGCCCCCTGGACCCCCACCAAAACTCACGTTGAAGTGTTGCCCATCAACTTTTTTCTCTATAGATCATCTACCCCATTTTCAAAATGTCAGCCGGATCCACTCTTGGTAGTTGAATCAGTGGTTTTTTACCGAAAGTCTTACTTGAATGTTACCCTGGAGGTAACTTTTACACCAGTGTTAAGTCAACAGAATTACCCCTAACCCTTTACCGTTGTTTGTGTCCTTTTGGACCCATGCGGAGAGCTAGGCTGTCACCCATCCTTACTGTTTCACGCGGAGCTCGAAATTGCGAGTAGCTACCTGAAAAATCGGCCGCAACAACGAGAGAGACAATAGTTTAAGGTCACGGGGTCAATGGCCTAAGGAAGCCGATGAGGGGAGGGCTACGTCCGCTTTTCCGCCCACTCCCGAGGCGCGCAAATATGCCCCGATCGGAGCACAACGGTAAAGGGTTAAATAACGTCTTTAATACCTCAAAAACACGTTAAAACCCGGGGCTCTGCCCCTGGACCCCACCAGGGGCCCTAAGGCGGGCCCCTGGACCCCAGCCGTTGAGCCTCGCGCTTCGCGCTCGGTGTGCTCGTTGTGCCCCCTCTGTGTCCCCCAGAATGAAATGTCTGGTGACGCCACTGGCTGGTGCCACCCATGGTTGCGTCTACACGTGAAATTTCCAGGTCCCTAACACAAGTCTTGGTTATGGGTGACCTTGCGGGCACGGATTTAAGATGGGACAAGGTACATGTAATGAGTTTTAACAGAGCTACGAACAATGAGCTATGAGAAGTAATTGAAAATCGATTCCTGTGTGCATTAAAATAGTGTTATAAAGGGAAAAATATGTTCAAGGTCACCCATCCAGTAATTTCAGTCCTTGTGGATTTTTTTTATAATTTTTTTTTATTTTTTAGGCCTCCCCGACGAAACCACCGACCTTCCCCATCGGGGGGCAGTGTTCCCCGACGGGGGGCCATGCCCGCCCCCCCCCCACCCCCCGCTGTCACCACCACTGCCGCCATATTGTGTGTGGCAAGAGCATCCAAAGATAATATAAACATAGATACCAAACTTAAAATGGCTCAGTGACTCCTCACGGAGCCGAAACGGAGGGACGGAAGTGCTGATCACTGATCAGTCGTTTTGGGGGCCAACAGGCAAATTGATGTCTTCCAGTAGTATAGATTCATGTGGTTTTTAAGACATTGCAATTTTTGCAAACACCGTTCTTCAATTAATTCACTTACATGAAACAGTTTTAGGCTTCTTTGAAGCTTTCTTCTTAAGAAAATTTGAACATTGAGACACAACGCCTGGTTTGTAGTTCATTAACTTACTGATTGGTCAGTTTCTATGGTATCTTCACAAACACGTCAATTACTCCGGACTGCACACGGAGAAAAGCGTTGTAAGAGTACAGAACTTGCTTTGAAAATGCACCCACGCTGACATTTCGTCACAATGAAATTTCAATAAATCCTCCAAAGAACTAATCAGACACAAACTTGAAAAATAACATGTATTTTTAAACCGTAAAGGTTTTGTGTCAGCTATAAGCCACCCCTCACAAGAATCAAGACACAAGCAAATTGAAGCAATGTTTTGATTGAGACCTGAGACCAAATTCGTCTGTACCAAAAGCAACTCAAACGAACGCGCTCCCGCAGGTGGAAGTCCATCTGTCCATGAAGTAGGTCCTTAAAGCTTCCCGAAAGCTTAAAGGTTTAATCATATCTCTGGATCAAAATTAAGCCTTACGAGAGGTATACAATTTACAATTTATTTTTTCGATTTATCTAAGGGAAAGGGGAAATGGGAGAGAGGAAAAATCTGAGGAGGCAAATATCCCATCATACCCCACTTAGCGCCATCACTGCATGTTTCTGAGATGTCATGTGTTTGTTTTTTGTGTTCGTGGAAGTTACATGTAGAGGAGGAATTGATGTGCTCCGGGTGCAAACATGAATTCAATTGATGATATTTAGTTAAGGCTCGTTTTACACTGCAAATCTGTTAAGTAAATGTATTTTATAGTATAGCTTTGAGTAAAAATACAGTTTCGGGATAACCGTAATAGTAAAAATAATTAATAATGTCAATAATGTCGGAAGGAACTTTTGTCATGGGGAGAGGGCATTGAACCCGATGGTTCGAGACTGTTGTCCAAGGACCGAGAGAAGTGTAAGCAGGTCTTTAGCCATCATTTTCATTCAGTTTCAGGATAGGTATATTTTTGGGGAAAAGACGCCTATGGGGGACTCCTCAGTGCCGGTTTCCGCCCTTGCTTCTTAATGGAATTTTTCAGATCCATTCTTATTTTGTTACTTTTCTTGCTGCCACACTGTATGAAAAAAAAAAATACTTGTGTAGATTTGCAGAACAAAAAATAAAGAAACACGTAAAGAAAACGTAAAAAGTGCTATCAGTTTATCTCCAAAATTGACAGCACTTCATATCCGTTTCGTTTTGTATTTCTTTACTCTTTGTCATGTTAATCTACAACACGCCTGTAAATTTTTCACAGTGCAGCATTTATCGCAAAGTCGGAAGGAACTTTTGTCATGGGGAGGGGGCATTGAACCCGATGGTTCGAGACTGTTGTCCAAGGACCGAGAGAAGTGTAAGCAGGTCTTTAGCCATCATTTCATCTCGTCATCACTGAGACGGCTAAAATTACTAGGAATGTTGTAGATACGGGCAATAAAAACGCGACGTCGAGAAAAAAACGGCAAAATTAATTGGACAAATGTCACATACCAGCTACGCAAGTTGTACAATTAAATACAGTAGCTAGAGGCATGGAGTTTGCATTTGGTGTCTTTTTGATATGTTTATAGGGCTGATCTTGGTCCAAACGTCTTCTGTGCTTCGCGCTCGCTCTGTATTAGATCGTTAGTTTTTGAACAGCAACAACAGAGACTTCTTCAATCAGCAATCTGGCTAAAGGTCTGGTCTATGCATGGATGTCTTCTTCCCTTTGGATTTTTTGGTTTTAAATCTGGGGTCCTCAGATGGGTGCCACTTAAAGCCTGTCATAGAATTTCTTCACATTTCCTGATTCATTTTTAGAAGTTTTTTTTTTATCTTTTAAGAGAAAAATGCTTGTGACAAAATTATACCACGATGGTTCTTCCTCAAGAAGCACACATTATGGTGATTACACTGTGCACACAGCTATAGCAACCCAGGAAGTATCTCTTGGATTGTAAAAGAGTTCCAGCTCTCATCACAAGGGATCTTCTAAAAAATACTTTCTGTCTCGCTTCACATGGGATAGCATGGTCATGCACTCGTTCCTGTACCATGTTTGCTTTCATTAGCAATGCGGATATATAAGTATTAGGATAGAAAAAGCAGCTTCGACGGAAACAGAAATATCTGGACTTTTGATAGCAGCGCAACAACTACACAGTAGTCAGACGTCCATCGACACTGAACAAGTATTGTCACTGTTGACAGCTATTTACCAATTGTTTGAGAGAGTAGAAGTGCCTTTGAAACAGGAAAACATTTGCGGATATTTGCATTTTTAAAGGACATTCTTAATTTGTTTCAGGAGGTAATCACCGAGATTGTTATATCCGTACGACATTTTGCAAGGTGAAATAAGAGAAAAACAATTTGGCCATTTTCAATGTTCAAGGCCTGAATATATTTTATTCGGTAACATTTCTTTATCTACGAGTCTCTAAGCCATTTGAGTAATGAATGAAATATTTTTTATGTATAGTTTTATCTTTTATGAACAGTTGAAACTAAAATGAAAACCAGTTCCTTATATACTCATGTATAACTTTACATAAGACCAAAGTTCCCCGGATGTATACCGGTACATTTTTGCCAAGAGCTCTATTCAGGAAAATCAATATGACAAGCCACAATGAAAATCTTTATCTGTCTTTACAGTATGTTACTCTCTTTTGTTGAGATGGCACAAAGAAAACACGGATGAGTCTCTACTCCGAACAGCCGATTGCCAGACCTTGCTCGACAGATGATCTATACTATTTTAAAGTCTACAGTAAAAATGTTAATTGCGCCCTCCATACAGTTAATAACTCAAAAGGGTCCCATTTTAATGACATCCTTTTTTTTCAGCTTTCATAAAGTCAGGGACACCACATCGCATTTCGTCTGATGTAAATTATTCCTTTTAAGCTCTTTGAAAGGCTTTTTTATGATTTGATTTGATTTTTTTTTTTTTTTTTTTTTGCGTATTTGAAAAACCAGGAGTAGTCATCCCAGTTCACGTAGGAGTTGCAACCGAAAATTCTAATTCATTCTACAACACTCTATTAATATTTGCACTTCGCTTAGATGACGAAGCATTTTAATTCCTTGTCGAAGGTTTAGAAAGCTGGGGTTGATCATGGGGAAAAGTCTCTCAATAAAATTTGCCAGGAGGAAGTATGCATTAATCCCTTTATTCGTCCACTATGTTAGAAATGTCAAAAGATGTACTTTTCGTTAAAACTTGTTCAAGTGTTACATCAAATTGCTCTACTCCTCATGTAGAACGGTGGTCCAATACGAGCGTTCGGTCGACCCTACCACAGTTGAAACTAGGCCATGGCCCCTCACCAATGCCAATTTTCAGTTCCACTTAAAATAAGTTCACCATCATATGCCCCCTAGGTTTTGTACTAAGCTCAGTTTGTGCATCTCGCGTGTTTCCCAAAATACCATGTGGCAACGGACTAACAAACTCATTTCATGAAATTATTAAGTTTCATGTTACCATTAAAACAAAGACCTAAATGAATAACTGTTTACTTCAGGAAACTTGGGAAATCTTCCATCTGATTAACAAGGACCCGGGAAAATTCTGAGATGAGAAGGCTATAATCATTGAAGCAGACTGAGAAATGTATTTTCCAGAAAATGAAAGCCCTTACTAAGTTTCCAGTTAAAGGTGGGCTAAAATCCCATCATAAAAAGTGCAACATAAATCCTTATAACGCTGTAGTTCTCGCTCATAAATCAACTTTGGGAAATTTACTGAGTTCTTAGAATGCAAAAAAAAAAAAAAAAATGGAAATTTGCCACATTAACACCAAATCATCAAGTGACACATGCAACGAAATTGCCAATTACCTCAACTTTATTTTAAAAAGTTCCTATTTTGTCCATTATAAGCTCTTGATTTCGAATTATAAAAAGGCAACATATTTCGGAAACTTTTCAAATGTCTTAGACAACCTTTACATAAAATTATATAGCAACAATGATCTTCAATCACGTTGCAATCTCAGATTTGCAAATAGGAAAAGCAGATTCTTCAATATTCAATAATCTCCAGTCTTTTTTTGCAATACAAGGTCCATATTTTCAACTATTTGTTTAAAAGGGCAAACATTGGCGATGGCAGTAGAGTTCGTGCATTTTAACAAAAATGGAAAATTTGCATGCTTGGCCCCTGCAAAAAATTCTAGCGCCGCCACTTTCTATACGTCATTCAAATTCTCTATGGCAATCGATGGCTTCTTTCACTAAGCGTTATTCATTGCAAGAGCACAGATGTAGGCTAATTAAAGTGTATATTAAGTCTAAAATTTCAAAAATATATATCACAGAGCATGGGAGATAAAGATTCAAACAGTCCAACAAACATTTTCATTCTTAAAATGAAATAAAAAATGTTGCAGATTTTCACTTAATTTAAAATGGCAGATTTGCAATGATTTGTGATTTCATTGTTGTATACTACTCAAATCGCGGTCTTTCTATTTATTTGTTTTTCGCGAAGCTATTGCACCTTGCTAGTTGCGACAAGTCGTGATCGCTATCTTACTTACCTTTACTTTTTATCCTTAGGCCTACTTGTCCATACATAATGCTAAGCAAGAAACAGAAGAATCCAAGGTCATTTGAACATATTTTAATTTCAAAGAGAAACGAAGCAGGAAATATAAGTTTTACAACAAAAAAGTTACAAATTATTGCGCAATGACCTTTTTGGATTAAGTGAATATATTTCAACATTTAACATCTCATCAATTGAACAAGCTGCGACAATGGGAGTTTGAATAGGATTCATTCTAAAACATTTAAAATTCAAGACTTGAGGTACACTTTTAAACAATTGAAAGTGAAAATGCGGGCTCACAATTACTCTTTAGCGAGAAAATAAATAAAATTTTGCTCTGCAGTAAGAATTATGTTTTGCTCTTGGAAATAAAGTTGCGTTTCGTTTCCTTTATTTTTTCAATGGAAATACTAAACTTATTTACATAAAAAGAATTACTAATAAATAAATGAAAGCGTATCCAAAGAAAGAAAAAAGGAACCAGG